>JBBPTD010000434.1:0-26709 GCA_038093895.1 Boletus aff. mottiae
CGCCGCCCGCTCCACCACCACCGCTCTAGTGGGGAATTGGTGTATCAACGCATCCTCCCCACGCTCACTTATACTGGAAAGGCTGGTGAACCTCTAGCCCGCATACAAATAGAACGACGGCTAACACCTTGCGCAGGTGATCTAGTATATACTCTGGTGTACTGCAGAAACCCTTCTTGCCATCAGGTCTCACATTCACGAGTTCGGGCTGGGCTTCAACATCATCGACGCGTTGTGCGGCCAGATCGTAGCCACAAAGAGGGCTTTTTCAACAAGCATCCAGCGCTGATGTCGCGCCACGTATCGTCCGATGCAACAGCACAAGTCACATCAGCTACTCAACCATTTTGAACGACCCAGCAGCTTGCTGCGAGCATCTTCATCCGTATGTACCGTGTTTTTATGAGTCCAACTTTTCTTGACATCGCTCTCGCGGGGGACGGGTGTTCCTCATTCATTGTCGTGTCAGCAGTCTGTGAAGTCGCCGTGTTCTTTAGTGTATTTCCTTTTCGCACTCCCTCACTAAATGTCACACTCATTTGTACCTAGTTTTATTACTCACGTGTTGTGTTCCTGGAATGAACCATCCACAGGAAAGCACAATCAAGAAGTGGTGCAAGACGAGTAGATACATCCTCTGAAGATTTCTTGGAGAGAATGGCTAGTTCTTTTGCGCGCGGGATAACTCACCTTGAAATCACCTTCTGGAAGGAGAGGACAGCAAGCCCATCAATGGTTACGCGTCAAGTAGAATGAGAGTCAACCTTTTTGATGAACAACACTTCTTTCCGGTGATTGTGGAAGCAAGCCTCGGCAACTGCTTTCAGAGGTGAGTGTACACCCGAGTATGACGATCCTGTTTTGATTTCGACGCTGCGTATCTCACAGCTGCGTCGGAGATGGTCAACCACTCAGTGACTAATATACAAGGTGGGGATCAAATTGTTATACAGCAGCATCGACGCTCCGGGTGTTCATTCCTACGAGGGTGCTCTGTCCAAGAGCGCGCACTGTGTTATCAATGTCACATTGGGAACTTCGAGGTTACCAATGCGGACCGACAGACTGTTGATGAAGTATATTGATGCCATGTGCTATCCTATCCTGCCTCTGTGTATACGAAGGTTACTATATATCTTCCCCTCCGACCTTCCTAGCTTCCTTCACTTGAACCTGGATGGCTCTACTATTTGTTCGACTGATACAAGACCAAGGGAGAATGACTCATGATGAGGCAGGGTTTCCGAGACCCTTTGATCTCGAGCCCGAACGTTGCTGGATGCAGACAGAAATCCCAATCAAGACACTGTTTGCCACGCTTTGGGATTCGGCAGAAGGCTCGTGTTCTTCCAAGAGCGCCGAGATAACGCGATGACTGTTAGGATACGTGCAGACGACACGTTGTTAATGCTACCCTCTGGTACGCCATATTCGGGATGATCGCGTTTTCTTCAGGGCAACAGGGACTGAGGAATGACATTGATATCGAGCCGTGGTGAGTAGCCAAGCAGAATTGCGATGAATGTTGTCGAATCTATCACACGTCTCGCGGTAGATTGTCAAATTACCCCTGCCTCCCTTGGTGTTTTCCTCTCCGTCTTGACCTCCCGTGTCGTTTTCTCCCAGCTGTTCGGTTTCCAGGTGCAGTGTCCCAGTCAAGTTCGAACGAGTGATATCGTCAGTTCCGTTACGTGAGAATATAATCCTGAAACAGGCTCACCGCCTTCAAGGTACATCCGTGGTCACCAGACTACGGGTATAGTTTCCCGTGACACCCGCGATCATTCAGTGACGGCTCATCGTGATCTACATTTGCAATCCCTGCAGTTATCGTGTGCTTTCCAATGGAGTTGCGCTCGGCGTCAGAGCTTGATCCGTCGATTGCCAAATCGTGCGACCTGGCGATAAGGAGTTGACGTGACCTGAGCTCTGGTCGCAGCAGGACTGACGTGGGTGCAGTATTTGTTACTGCTATCGTCAAGTCGCCAGGGGTTTTGTATTAAACGGTTAACGCTCTGACCCTGCGCCCATGATTCGGGACTTGCGTGATTACCGTGGCTAAGTTGCTTTAAGAAGACAAGGAACACCTGCAGGCTGGCATTTCGCGAGACTTTGTCCTCACTCTTTGACTAGTAGGATGGCCGGTCTGGATCTTGATCGCAATATCCCCGCTGCATTGGCGGAAGTTGACCAACATATCTCGTCGAAAGCTTCCCTCGAAAAGAGGGATCTGGCTCCCGTGAACGACGACGACGATAGTGTCCATGATGGACTCGAGTTCCCGACAGAGGAAGAACTGGTCACTCTTCGCCGTGTGTCCGATGCCCTTCCTTGGACCGCATACAGTGAGTACTCTCTTCCTTCCTCCTTATCTGTCTCAACATTTCTCGGGTAGTGATCGCTGTCGTCGAGTTGGCTGAGCGGTTCTCGGTAAGTGCTCCAATCCGTTGAGAACGGGTTCCCCCTCTGACTTCCGGCCTGCTCAGTATTATGGTATGAAAAGTCCGTCTTTCGTCGTCATGTTGATGCTCAATCATCGTCCATCCGATTTTCGAAAGGTGCCAGTGCCGTTTTTGTAAGTTGAAATGCGACGTTCACTATTCATCTCTGATCGTGCCCTAACAACCACTTGATAGGTAAATTTCATTCAGCAGCCACTTCCGTCGGGGTCTCGCACGGGTGCTGGTGGTGCAAATGGGCAGTCCGGCGCCCTTGGCGGCGGCCAGCAGCTGTCTACCGGATTAACTACCTTTTATCAATTTTGGTAGGCACATGGTTTTGATCATTTTTGTCCCACTGCCACATGACTGGACTAGGTCCTATATTTGTCCTATTGCTGGGGCCTACATTGCTGATACCTATTGGGGACGTTACAAGACCATCTGCTGGAGCGTGGTTCTTGCCCTGTTGGGACATGTTATCATGATCATCTCCGCCATACCCGGTATTATCGGCGGGAAGGCATCCACTGGGTTGTTCCTATTGTCTCTCATTGTCACAGGAACAGGAGCTGGCGGGTTCAAGTCTAATATCTCGCCGTTGGTCGCCGAGCAATACCGACGCACGAAGCCGTTCGTTATTACCACCAAATCTGGCGAGCGTGTTATCGTTGACCCTATCAAGACGACGTCGAGAATCTACATGGTACGTGTTCCTTCGTCACATGTGGTGCTCTACCCACCCCCACCGATCTAGTATTTCTATCTTTTTATAAACATTGGGGCGCTTATCGGGCAAATTACCATGGTCTATGCGGAAAAGGTAACAGCTTTAACTCGCTTGTGACGGCAGCCGTTTCTAAGTACCGCATGACTTGATAGTTTGTGGGTTACTGGCTCGCCTTCATGCTCCCGACTATCGTCTTCTTCATCTCTCCCCTCTTCCTCTGGTGGGGACATGGACGATACCGCGTTTCCCCTCCTACTGGTTCCGTGCTAGGTACCGCATTCCGTGTTTGGCGATACGCTCTTCGCGGCCGCTGGAGCTGGAACCCTGTTCGATGCATCAGACAACTTACCGCTAATGACTTCTGGGAGAGTGCCAAACCCTCCAAAGTGGTCGGTGAGAAGCCCGAGTGGATGAAATTTGACGACCACTGGGTAGATGAGATTCGGCGTGGTTTCAAGGCTTGCAGCGTCTTTGCGTGGTACCCAATCTATTGTAGGCGGGTCTCTTGTCTCGTGTGGACGGGCCATGACCTTTTTTTTTTTCTTTGTGCGCAGGGCTCTGCTACAATCAGTTGAACAACAATCTGACCTCCCAAGCTGCCACTATGAACACGCATGGTCTGCCGAATGATATCTTGTCGAACCTGGACCCTTTTGCGCTCATCATTTTCATTCCCATCTGCGACTTGTTGGTAGGTTTCACGCCACGGTGTTGACGTCGACCAAGTCAACTTATCCTCCTCTCTCAGATATACCCCGCACTCGCAAAAAGGGGTTGGAAATTTACCGCGCTCAAGAAAGTTGCCTGGGGCTTTGCTACCGCAACCGCAGCCATGATCTGGGCCACCGTCGTCCAGTACTACATTTACAAGGCGAGTCGTTCGTACATTCCAACACTCACGCCATGATACTCAATGGCCGGTTCAGACGAACCCATGCGGCAATTACGCCAGTACCTGCGTAGACTCTGCGGGGAATCCGCTTGTCTCGCCTCTCAACGTCTGGATCCAAACCGGCTCGTAAGCAATGACCCCTCCCTTCCCCTCAAAAAAAAAACCGTGCTATCGGTAGACTGACAGAACGGTGTCACTGGCAGATACGTCTTGATCGCGTTTAGCGAGATTTTCGCCTCCATCACTGGGCTCGAGTATGCGTTTACCAAGGCTCCCAAGAACATGCGGTCGCTTGTCATGTCCTTGTTCTTGTTCACGACTGGGTTCTCTGCTGCGCTTGGCGAGGCTTGGGTCTGTGAGTAGTTATGCTTGCCCCCCCCTCCCTTTTTTTTGTGGGCGGTCGTGTCTGACTGAATGATGTTTTTAGCCTTGTCTACCGATCCGTTGCTCGTATGGAACTACGGGTCCATCGCCGTCTTGGCGGGGGTCACTGGAACCGTCTTTTGGCTCTCCGTGCGCAAACTTGACAGGGAAGAGGACACGCTGAACAACTTGACCGAGGGACAATTTGGGTTCTCGGAAAAGGATCAAGTTCCACCGGTTGACTAATGCTGGCAGGCGATGCTTTACCAAGGTTTTTTGGGTTTTGTTGTTGTTCATGGTGGCAAAAGCCATCAGACAGCCCGTAGTATGTTCATTGTCACGTTCCTGAAATGATTAGTTCATTTGTTTAATACATACCTTTTATGACTGTTGAAACGTTGATATTCATTCTCCTCAAGATCTCAAGTCACATTTAATGGAGATTCCGCATGTATTTTGTGGGCATGGCATAAGTGCACGTAAACCATGTCGGCCATAAGACGAAAAAAACAACAACTACAACGTAGCAAGGGAGGGAACCACTTCAGGGAGCGAAGAGCGTCGTGAGGAACGCCCCGCCAGCAACGGACCCTTTCTTCTTTTCCTTTTTCTCTTTTTGCGCTTGACGGACTGGGCATAAAAGAGATAAGTATTGAGGTAAGTGCGGACAAGAGGCACGTACGCAGTTCCTGTTTGCGGAGGACCTTGGCATAAGGGTTCAGGCGGAAGAGAACAGCCTTGTTGACCAAGGGGTTCTTCTTTTGTGTCCAGGGTCGTTTCTGGGTCTTGGGGCCGGCAGGACGGACGACGGATTGGATTTCGGTGCTGTTGATGAGACGGGTAACATCGGGGTTAGTGATCTTGGCGGTAGGGAGGCTAGACATTTGATAGTGAGAAGGAGGTATGCAAAGGAGTGCATGCATGCACTTACATATAGTCCTTTTTGAAGGCGGATGGGCTGTCAAAGGTTCCAAAGACTTGGTCTAAAAGGGCAAAAGCACTCTCGGTCCAGATGATGAAGCGGCCAAGGTGACCACCAGGAGCAAGCTGGAGGAGGTTGAGCCTTTTGACGTTGGCGAGTTCGACACCGGGGAGGTTACGGAATGCTTTTACGATGCCATTGTCCTCGTTGTAGACGACAAGAGGGCCGCGGCGCTGGCGGTATCGACGGTTGCGCATTTTTCCCTTTCCGGCGCGGAGTTTGCGAGAGTTTGAGACCTTGATGACGTCGGGGTAAGCTTCGATGCCCTTCAAGAGGGCGACTGCTTCCTTGGTCCTCTTGAATGATTCTACCTCGGAGGGGACGACGAGAGGAATCTCGGGGACCTGCTCGATGCGGTGACCACGGGCGAGGACGAGAGAGGGGAGGGCAGAGGCAGCGAGTGCGGAGACGGTAGCGAAGCGACGCTGGTTCTGATTCACTTTGACGTGCCACTTGCGCCAAGTTTTGGTAGGGGCGAACATGCGACCACCACGGCACATGTTACCAAAGGCAGCCTAGAAGGATGATGAGCGGGAGGAAGGAGAAGGGGAATTGGATATACCTGGCCAGAGCGATGAGTACCGCCGCCGCCGACACGGGGAATACGCGCAACGGCGCGACCGGTACCCCAAGACTCTGCAGATGTCTGGTGGCCTGCCTTTTCACTGACAGCGTAGGCCTGGCGCTTGTTCTTTGCAACGCTCTCTAATAAGGGATGAATGGGACGGTATCGGAAGGCAGAACTGGGACTGACTGTGGACCTGTGCGACGACATCAAGCCTGATAGGTGCGGTCAAGACGGCGGGGAGAGGGAGAGAGCTGGAGGGCTCTGAGGGATGGAAGTGAGGATAGGGAGGGAAATACAGACATATACATACCTCCGGAAGTGGTGTGTACGGTGACTGTTGGTCTTGATGCCATGGCGGTCGTCGTTGGCGATGTCGATGAGGTGGATTGGATGATGAGGTGGATTAAATTAAGGTTTAGCTAGTAGCAAGCCACCAGCCAAACAAGACTACACAAGGCTTTAGATCCTAACAGATGCAAACAAAGCCTTGCTTTGTCCGCAAGGCAAGCACGTGTCAACGAGGATATCAGCGCGCCACGATGGCAGCGCGACTCTGATTGCGAATAAGTAATAATGTACCCACTGTCCAGCAGCGACGAACCCTTCCGCGCCACCGTCAGAGACAACCGCGGCATACCGACCCTCTTGTCGCCTTGGGAGTTCCTCGAAGACTATGGCATCGTGCATCCATCCGGTTGCGACGTGTGCTCTGCCTACATGAAACACGTCGCAGATGCCAGCTACTCCCCGCACCAGCCCGCTTTCCAGATCGCTTTCCAGGATCGCAAGCGCGCTCGCGAGGACGTGTACAACAGGGGCGTCTCAGAGGGCATTCGACGCCAGAAGGAGGAGGAGCGCGACCTACGCGACAGCATTGACCGCTACCATCTCGAGCGCAACCAGGCACGCGATGAGCTCCTTTCTCTCCGTGCTCAGCTCGATGCCACTCGCGCAGACTGCGACAGGCTCCAGGAGAAACTCAGACTAGCCTCCGCTCCGCCCGTTGCTGTCGCGGACCCTCCCCCGGCGGAGTCTCTGCCAAAGCCGTCCCCGCCGGCGGACCCAGTTTCCACCGCCGTGCCCCCTCCCGAGCTCCCCCGCCTACCTGACGCCGCCTCCCCTACAACAAACACCCCTCCCGATCAGTCTTCCGTGACTGAGCTCTTGCCGTCACTCTTTCCCAACCATGTTTCGCCTTCAATGGCCACTCCCGCATCTCCCCAGGCCCAACTCCCAGACTGCGTCGCTGCTCGCTCTTTCGCAGCCGTTTTATCTGCAGGACAGCCCTCGAATGATGACGAGCTCGTCCTACAGTCGCTCATTGACGAACACCACAGTGGTTCTCAGCACTGGCAGATGCCAACCCAACAATTGCAATCCCACAAACCCGCTAAGCCCGCCAAAAGCATAAAGCAAATACAATCCCTCATCAAAGCCGCTCACCAGCCCGGGAATCATCAAGCCTTGACCAAAGTCAAGGCTTTGTGCTCAGAAGCTCATAGAACTCCAAGGGAGCAAAAGACAGAAATACAACGCTACCTCCTGTCAACCTGGCGTACTCCAGACTGGGAACATCCCACCTCGGCTGCAAGGCTTCCTGTTCCCTTGAATAACCCTCGCTTAGAGGACCCCGTGGAATGTTGGGTGGCGTATTACGCAGCCAATCCGAGTTCCTGCCCTAAGGGCATCCGACGTGATGCAGACGGAAGGCCGTTCACATCAGACATGAGAGCAAGCCGAACCGTCGCTCGCCTCCGTCCCGTCGTGCTCCCCAATGACCCGGAGTCTCGCGAAGCCCGCCAAAAGTTCATGGCGGTCGTGACCGAGCTCTTCTCGGAGCTAGGAGGATACGAGAATATCCTGAGGAGAGGTGCTTTCAGTGTCTCTCCCCAAATCGGCTATGTCCCATACGTGGGCACTGCCGACACGGTCACAAAGGAGAGCGTCGCTCGGCACTTTGCTGCCTGTGGCGCCACTATCACCATGGCCGATAATGAACTTGGTCCATGGGCACGGGAATACGTTCGTGATGTATATTATTAATCCTTGTACTGGCATCAAGCATACCATACTCCCCCGACGTCTGGTCATGTCTCTAGTATTGTGTTCATAAATTGCTTACACGTGATGTATTTGCGGCGGCTGTAGTACGGATTTAGACGAGTTGGGTATTTTAGAAGTTGGGTCTGATATACGGTATGAAATGAGCCATCTGTACAGACACCTTCGCATTCACCAGATATTCGGTGCCAACACCGACGTCGGCAAGACGGTCATCGCGGCTGCGCTCGTTCGCGCGTCCACTCTGACAAACCATAATACGTTTTATTTGAAGCCCGTCAGCACAGGTCCGCCACAGCATGCCGACGACGTGTATGTCGATTCGGTGCTTGTTCATTTGAAAGCATTGCTGATGGGCCATGCACTAGACATGTCGAACGCTATGCTGGACCTCGCCGGCATTTGCTCAACACACATTGTCTGTTCCGATACGAGGATCCCGTCAGTCCTCATCTTGCAGTTCGAATGGCGTCTCAAAGGTCGGGGGCCGAGGTGCGTCGCCCTCCTACGAAACTTTTCCTCTCATCCAACGACCCAGCTAGTCCTCCGCACCCTCCGACGAAACTTTTGTCAACGCGGTAGCCGAACATATCCGCGCATGTGCCCGGACTCGGAAGCCAGGCCACATGTATGTAGAAACTGCTGGAGGTGAGAGTCACTCCTGAGTGAGTGGTAATACGAATCCTGCATGGCATCGTTCCTGACACATATTGAAGGTGTGCATAGTCCAACACTATCCGGAACGACACAGCTCGAAAGTTATCGACCACTGTTTCTTCCTACGGTTCTGGTGGGAGACCCAAAGCTCGGTGGAATTTCGTCGACAATATCGTCCTATGAGTCGCTTGTTTTGCGCGGGTACATCGTGGACGCGATTCTTCTCTTCCGTGATGACTACTATCGGAACTACGAGTATCTCTCTCCTTATTTTGCCGAACGTGGGGTGCATGTCATGTCATTGAACCCACCACCCCCTCTCCAAGGAAATGTCAATGAAGACATCTCTGCTACGGAAGCCTATTATGCAAACTTAGCTCCACGGAGTCTCGACGGCGAGATTTTCCATGCCCTGCGCCACTTGGACGAGTGCCACGCTCATCGGATCAAGGAACTGGATTCCATGCCCCGCCGAACATTGGACAGCATCTGGTGGCCATTCGTACAACATGGTCTGGTCAAGTCCGAGAAGGACGTCACTGTCATCGATAGCGCTTGGGGAGATTTCTTCAGTGTCTATGATTCATCCTCAGAACCATCGGCATGCTCTCTTCTTGCTCCCAAGCTAGATGGTTCTGCCTCCTGGTGGACTCAGGCTGTTGGGCATGCACATCCCTCGCTTGCCCTGGCCGCGGCGAATGCCGCAGGGAGGTACGGGCACGTCATGTTTCCTCATGCAACTCATCTCCCTGCGCTCAAACTGGCGGAGCGTCTGGTTCACGAAGGACCTGGTGTGGGCTGGGCTTCACGTGCTTTCTTCACTGACAATGGGTCCACTGGCATGGAAGTTGCTCTGAAGATGGCTCTACGGTCGTTCTCAATCAACGAAAAGGAGCTTACGCCCCGCGACAAGAAAGACCTCTGGATTGTCGGCTTAAAAGGAAGTTATCACGGTGATACAATAGGAGCGATGGATGCGACAGAAGAAGGGGTCTATACATGTGAATGGCACCAGTCAAAAGGCTTCTGGTTCGAACCGCCAACTGTCGCGATTAAAAACGGCAACTTTGTCGTGTCTGTCCCCTCCCCGATTTCTCCGTCGATGTCTTCCGTTCATTTTGACGACCTGCACTCTGTATACGACATCGAGAACAGACTCCACTCGCCACTCGCCGACATCTACCGAACGCATGTTAGGAACTCTTTCCAAGCGCTCCGCCGAAAGGGTGAGCGAAAGCTGGCCGCCCTTGTCTTGGAGCCAATCGTGATGGGCGCTGGGGGAATGATCTTTGTGGATCCACTCTTCCAACGCGTCCTGGTCGATGCGGTTCGCGATAAATCGCTCTTTGAAAATCCTCTTCCCGTCATCTTTGACGAAGTGTTCGTTGGCCTGTACCGTCTCGGTATGAAATCATTCGGGCCCCTCCTTGGCGTCAACCCAGACATTGCTGTCTATGCAAAAATCCTGACCGGCGGCGTTCTTCCTCTTTCCGTCACGCTCGCCTCCGAGCGTGTGTTTCAGGCTTTCAACAGTCCATCCAAAGTGGACGCGCTCTTGCACGGTCACAGCTACACAGCGCACGCCGTCGGTTGTCAAGTAGCAAACACGACGCTCGACATGATCGAGATGCTGTCTCAACAAGACCCGTGGCGTCTGGCACGAGAAAAATGGAGCTGTGGCGCGCGGCGCGAGTCCGCCGTGATGTGGAGCTTCTGGGACCCAGGTTTTGTCCGCTCCGTGTCAAGGCTGGCGGTCGTCCACGAGGCGATGACGTTGGGCACGGTGCTCGTGATCAAGTTCAAGGACGATGGCGCGGGTAAGGTCCTTCCGTCTCTTTGTGCGTTGTCTTGCCGAAAACAGGTTTTAGGTTACGCATCCCACACTGCCCAAAGCCTGCTTCGATCCATCGAGAACCCCGTCTGCGAAAGTGGGGCTCTCAGCGCAGCCCCTGGCGGTGCACCGTTTGGAATACATTACAGGACGCTGGGAAATGTGGCGTATTTCATGACCAGCCTCAATACGCCGCTACAGACGATCGAAGAGATAGAAAACAGGCTTTGGAAGACATTGTCGGCGACGCACGTCAATTAAAGAAGCATAGAAGCATCGCCCTGAAAGGACCTGTTTGGGTTCGCCGTCGTTATATAATGCCCGTTTCTCCGCTCCCCGTTCACGGTCATTTAATCTGAGATCACGCGGGGTAGTGGAGGGCAGTAAATTCCAGAAAGAGCACACAAACTTTTGCGGCATCAAGTTCGTCGCCAGTAAATTATAGAATATCTTGCGTGCATTTTGTCACGATCAACTTTTTAAGGCGTAGTCCATGTCCAGTATATTATTGTCCGCGCAACGTCCCATCAATAAGAATCAAAAAATTCTGGATGAAGATCTTGCACTGATGTTGAACCAGACAAGGTACCCGGACCCATGTAAGGAATTATGGCTCCTCCTTACCAGCCCCACATGATTTCTTCATGTGCCGCTGGAGGGAATCCGGGCGAGCAAAGGAAGTACCACAACCCTCGCATGCCGATTTGACGCGTAAGTGGACAGTAAGAATATGCCTCACGATACTCTCTTGTTTGAGCTCCTTGGTACATCCGAGCCAGAGACATCTCTGGGGCAGTTTTCCACCCACTAAGAGGTGGTGGACCTTGTTGAAATGCTGGGAAATGGAATGCTTCTGGTTTTTTCCTGGTGAGTAGGGCATGTTGCACGGTGATCCGTTGTCACACCATTGACACACAGGCATGGCATCACTAGGCTGCAAGGGGCTGAGTGACTCGTCTGATCGTGCGAGAAAAGTGACTTACATCTTCGTAAACACTTTGAGAGATACTTTGTCGATCAAAGCCGGGTCCGAATGGGCTCAAAACATCCCAAGGCATTCGTTCCGCAGCAAATGCCTGTATGACAGCATCGCAGAGACCGGGACTGCCCTCGGGAGCAGCAGAACTCATCAATGGTTCAAAAGCATTGCTGGAGAGTGGTTGTAGATCTTGGACATCAGAGAGAGGTGTCATCTCTCCAACCGAATCCAAATCGAAGATGGGCGTCATGAGTGGGAAGCCCTGTCCGATAACCTCATCAGCATGTACGTCTTGTGTTCCTGTGTGCTCGGTAAGACGATGAATCTGACCACCCGGTCAAACTGTCGCTTTGCTTACTCTCTGTCATGGTGGTCCAACCTGGGTGAAATGACTGGTATGTGTGCTCTGTAGCACAAGTTTCGTCATAGATTCTGAACGCTTCAGCCTGATGGGGTCTGGACGAATTCAGTTCCTTCACTGCTGCCGTGTGAGACGAGCACCTCACCTGTAGTAAGTCGTGCCTGGGAGTAGATGCCCCGGTAAATCATGGATCAGCGTCGTAACTGGGTATAGTGGGGTCGTGCTGGTGCTAGCCAGCGACGAAGTGTGAAATGGGTCGTTGGAATTCATGAAGCTGATATCAGTGGTGTAGACGTTTCCGGGAGCAGGATTCACGAGAAGACCTACATGCGACTCATGAGACGAGGACATTTTTATATCTTGCACAAGGCCGAGTTATCGCAATAAGATTGCTTCCTTACACGAGCCTGCCAAGGACGCATTTCATGGCGATTCTTAATTGGAATGGCGCTCGGAGTGTCCGGGACTGTTTTGGGCGTGTAGTGTTGCCCTCTCCTTCGACACTTGGTCGAGGACCTGTCCTGACCATCGGATACTGAAGAAAGCGTTGTCAAAACGAACGATACGACGAAAAATACGCCTCACCCGACCTGATCTTTGCGCGCTGCAAGCAGAGGTTGGACGAGCGCTTGTATGTTGGACGGGTGATTGTTGGTCCCGGTGACCATTCTTCGGAGTTTGCCGAGCTACAGCAAGCCATAAGGATGCCAACCATCACGTGGATGACGGAAAGTGGATCAAAATGCACGCGGCGGGACATAGCTTGCCAAGGCACGCTCCAACGAGAAGGAAACTTCTTGGCCGTTGGCTGGTAGCCATTCACAGATTTGAACGAGAAACCGAGGCGATAAGGTATTAATCAAGTACGATATATTACGATACAAAACGTCAATTATGCGGGCATACACACCAATCCAAAGGGGGTAACGTATCCAACAGTCGGGGTGTAATCATACAATGATACACGCCGACATCTTCAAGAAGAACTACATAGTGCGGATCTGCGCGTATACGCATGTGAGCGGTGTTTCGGAACGGGAGGCACGACGAACACTCACATGCGCTCAATTGCCCGAGTGCTTTTTCGAGACATGGTTTTGCATCGTATGGGCACGAGTGAATTGTTCGTTGCAGGTTGGACATATATGTCTCAGTTCGAGGTGTTTCTCGTTCACGTGTCTCATTACACTCTCTTTCTTCATCTCGGTGGAGCAATTGAACCAGCAGCACGCGAATGGTGCGTTGTCTTGACCAACAACCCCATGCGCGGCGCGCAGATGCTCGGGAAATTCGGAAGCTTGAAAGTGCAAGTTACAAACAACGCCGTTTGTCACCCAAAGGCAAACATAGAGGCGGTATCGAGGGTCTTGCGCGTATGATGCGACCTGACAAAGTCTCGCTGCGTCCTGAGGTGTACCCAGTCAGCATCATTCCTCGTCAGTCCGAGTTGATGGTGTTCTTACCTCGTCCCCAAAGTTGTGATTGTAGCAGGCCATGGTGAATATGGGTAGGGGATTGGTATACGACAGTAGACAGTTGCTGGTGTGAGTGGTGTTGTTGATCTATCATCCTCAGAGGTATCCTTGATATTTATGGGTTTAGAAACCGCCGTGGAGACTCTCCAAGTGGCCATGTAAAGAGATGGTTGCATGGAGGTCAATGAAGCCAGACGTCCGTTGGCAGTAGAGTAGCCTGGCCATTGGTATCGGAGGCGGGATGACACTCGGAGGACCCTATCGTTGCTATGTTGATAAAATGAACGCGCGATCAATTGCTTGTATTTTTTGGGGGCGAGATCCCGCAACAATCGAATCGCACCGATCTCGTCTAGAGATCAGACATACTGTGGTGAGCATTACACCCTGGACACGCCAGCCAAACCATCCAGTGGTCCGGGTGTCCAACCAAGCCGAACGATTACCAGCGCCAGGGATGCCGTTCAAAATATGATAGAGATGGACCTAGCTTAGGATACGTTCGCATAGTAGCATCACTTTGAAAGACCCTGAAACGGCGTGGATTGAACTCGAAATCAACCACTCTTGCATGGCTTAGGAATGCCGGAACACCGTCGACAGGATCTTACTAGCGTAGTCTTGATAGGCAAACCAATAAAATCACGTTTGTAGACACCAAGACTACTGTTGCCAGAAACGTCTTGCATCGGTTGATCGAGTGACTATCCGTTAGTAGAATGAAATTGTTCCTGTAATACGTCTGCACCGCTCCATTGGTAAAAAAACATAAAGCGCCTTACGATCATGTCACGCCATGTCCCAATTTCTGCCACAATCCAGATCCCGGATTGGAACTCCCCCCGACGGTTTTCGGTTATCGAACCATCAGCCGAAAAGTGGGAGGGCGGTTGTTTCCAATGGCTAGAGAATCAATCATTAGTGGCACTGGTACGTTGGCAGTTTTGCAGGTTGACCAGCGGTAAAACTGGTTCAAGGATTAGTCAGAGACCATGTGGGATTCATTTGGCGGGAGCGGTGAACACAGCACACCTGCTCCAGACGCATACATATAGACGCTAGAGCCTTCCTCGTCGTGGGAAGTGCTCCGAGTGACTCGCAGGAAAAAAAAAAGGTTTGGCAATTGGCTCGTGCCTCATTCGAATGAAAAGTTTCGGTATCATGGATGCACATCATGCAACGTACTGGACACGATGAGACGGAGCGCTCTGTGAGTCCAGAACTTTTTGAAACCTGTAAACAGAGTGACCCCTCCCATGAATGGCACTTACGCGTAACGTCGAGCATAGTTGGAGGTCAGAAAACCCATTGTCGAACCGAACAATATGACGACAAACACACCACGCCCAACCTGATCTTTGCACGGTTTGGGCAAAAGGGACTGGCGCTCGCGAGGTGACTAGTGACTGATGACAATTGATGACGATCGACCCGGATATACAGCAAGCCACGAGCAGGCCAAGTTGTGATGGTGATGGGCCAACATCCGTTGATGATGCGAAGTACACCAAAATGGCAATTATTTATGTAATTATAACAATAATTTTCTAGCAAACCCATGGCATGCCGCCCTGAACGGCACAACTTGCCAACGTCGGAGATTCCTTGACTTGACAGAAACCTTAACAACGTGACCGCAAACGATAATCACACCTGGGCCAGTATTCGTCTCATAACGTCCGACCTACTCTTCGACTGCCTCCCACAGTCGTCGACATGCCACCATGTATGCCGTATCTCCTCTCCGCAACGTAAGCATCTCCCCATGCTGGCTCCATATTCACGATCCTGACGGACGGAGATGCTTGCACAGAAACTCCCGCGGCTCGCGGACGTAGGAATCGGGTAGTTCGAGACAAGACGATGAGCGTATTGCAAATGTCGGGATTGGCGTCCATCGGGACGATCCTGGCACCGATCTACAAGCAAATCGTCCAGAGTCGGGGGCATGCTTGGGTGAGCGACAGCAACCCCTGCAAGGTAGCATACTTGGCCATCACCCAAAGTCACCCTCCAGATCTGCAATTCAGCTGTAGGACTTCAAGCGATGGCCAACAGCGGGCCAAGGCCCACGAGTTCGTCGTCGTCAATGGAGTGGTTGTACGATGTAGAGTTCGCGGAGGCAGTGCAAGTAGAAAGTGTCTCGAGGGTGAGGCAATAGTACACGGGGGAATCCTCTAAATCTTGGGCATCCTGTGATGGTCTTCCCCGAAGCAATCGCCGTGAAGTACGAGACTGATTGATTCAAGGGACTTTATACGTGGGGGGTGGCCAGCGTGGTGAAGGAGGAAAGGATAGGTTGAACGAGAGGTCTAGTACGTCCTTCCCAATGGAGTTTGACCTCGATGTTACGAAACTTTTGCTGGTGTAGTCGCAGGAGGCTGGTAAGGAAATAAAGATC
The DNA here is from genome assembly GCA_038093895.1 of Boletus aff. mottiae. Lineage (NCBI taxonomy): Eukaryota > Fungi > Basidiomycota > Agaricomycetes > Boletales > Boletaceae > Boletus > Boletus aff. mottiae. Next base: position 15,739 of record JBBPTD010000434.1, read on the forward strand.
ACATATCTCCAATTCTATCGTCTCGACGTTGGGAAATGGCGTATCAACAGGTGTAATGTCGATGTACTCCACTTTGGACAAGTTGTAATCCAACCCTATGCCGAGAGTCTTGAAAACTTTCAATCTTTCCGAGGTAAACGATCGAGTTAGAAAGCGCATCCACGACATGCAAGATTGGTTCATACAAACCGTCGCCAAAGTCCCATCTGAATGTCTTGAGATTCGGACACAGAAGCGCAAGGTTCTCGAAGAGCGGGCTCGGCGTATCCACCTCTCCTTCCAAGGTGATGTCCAAGGAAACGAGTCCGGGAGCGAGCAATCCCTCGAGGAGTGAGGTGGCACAGAAATCAGCAGATGGACTCCAGATGTTACCCTCAAATTTGGAAAGAGGGAAAAGGGTTCGGAATTGGTTCGGTCCAAGAAAGATCACACTAGGATGGCGCTTCGCAAAAAGTGCAAAGAAAAAGTGGTTCCCGGTGCTTCCATTATCCATAGTTCCCTAACCCGGACGGCGAACCGGCGGATGATGGCCCATTCGGCGGGGGAGGGTAGCGTCTGCCAATGTCAGGGAGGACATTCAAACAAGAGATGTCATACATTTACCATTGCCGTGTCCGCATCCATCACTTCCGCAAAACACCAAATGAGGGTACGAGCAAGTCTAGTGACCTGGACCGCCAAAGGCGATCGAGGGATGGCTCTGACTCCACTGGGGGCGACGACGCGGGTTTGGGGTTTTGGTTTGTTTTTGCGCTTATTCCACATATCAAGTTATGTTTTGGCCAAGTTTTTGACACGACCATAGCAGCCGCTAGTTGTGTACAAGTTAAAAACTAGGATTTAACATGTGAAAAACCCTACGTGGGAGTGCATAACATGTCTGAGCGAGAGCAAAGAGCGCTTTCCGCACCGATCTGGAAGGCTCATGGCCCAACCCTGATGCCCGTGATGGATTCTAATATTCTTGAATGCAGCTCTCCCGGCCAGAGGGCATTGCAAACCATCTCACGCACCGTCCGCTGACACCAGTTTCCAATGACCACAGCCTATGGGTTCACAGATTACCGTGCACAAGGTCAAACCACTCCTTCGGTCATCGTGGACATCACCACACCTTCCCTCACGGAGTTCGGGACGCTTCACAATCCTACGTGACTTTGATGATCAACTCAGAAAATGGCCGACTCGAAGAACTGAGCAGGAAAATTCTACATTGGTGGAAAAAAATGGGACGGGACACAAGAGCAAACACATTTTTCTTTACTCCACACAAGCGGCAATTACCATTCGACAGAAACCTTGTCAAGCAAAGTGATCCGTTGGTATACACCTTAACGCTACACCAAGCCAAAGCGAATAACTGAATTGGAGTAACGTATCTAGCAGTCCTAGTCAAGTATAACCATCATACATGCAGACATTATTCAAGGACTACAAGAATGTGTGATTAGTGTTTCGGGATGGGCCAAGTACTCACATACCGACAGTAGCACTTAATTGCCCGGGTGCTTTCTCGCGATATGGCTTTGCATCGTATGGGTGCGAGTGAATGATTCATGGCACGTTGGACATATATGCAATTTGAGGTGTTGCTCGTTGACGTGTCTTATTATGTTCTCTTTCTTCATCTCGGTAAAGCAATCGACCCAGCCGCACATGAATGATGCCTCGTCTGCACCAACGAACCTATGCGCGGAGCGCAGATGCTCGGGAAAGTCAGAAGCTCGAACATACGAGTAACAAATAACATCGTCAGTTGTCCAACGGCAACGATAGTAGTCGTCGCTCGTGAGCGGTACATGCTGAGGTCGAAGAGTCATGTCAAAATTATCCCTCTCATTTCGAGTTCACGAAGTCCTCACCTCGTCCGTAAAGATAGAGTTGTAGAGGAGAGAGGGAGAAGCTGAGGGGTGTAGGGCGTTGTCTGGTCCAGCAGAAGAGAACAGAGGCAGGGTAGAGTACCTGGGCAATGGTCGTCCGTCAGTAAAAAGGCGTCGTCATCATCCTGGCGTACGCACCACTCGATTGGTGTCCAGGCATGAGCACTGTATCAGTATTTCAACACCAACCCATTCATTAACAGTTGTGGCCTTACTTATTCGTGACCGAAGGTGCCTCCGCTCTTAATACGGTTATCCCGAGAGCTTGGAGTGAGATGAAGATACTCACTCGATGTTTTGCAGGTAAACAGCTCCTAAGGATCTGACTGAGCATACATGGGGAAGGGTTTTATGGACAATTACCATTCTTGGTAAGTATATGGAACTCGCGGGACACCACCTCCTTCAGGCGTCCTTCATGCATTAAATCTTCCCGCCTCAGTATTCCCTTCGAGTGGACGTCAAAGTCAGCATATGATTACGTGCGACAAATACATACTTTTTCCAGCAGAGCGATCCATTGACTGTCGTGCGTCACAGCGATCTTCGCAGAAGGCTCCTGCATAAAGAGTATAAGATCTTGTGGAATGTAGAATCGAGTTTGATAATACCCTTGTTAAAAGATAGCGGTTGATCGTATCGGAGGGGTGGGAGGGCTGTACTTTTGTCGGTCCTCGTAGCTTTGAATAATATTTTTGACTATACCCATGACAATTGTGGCACACGCTCCACTGTTACGTGCTGATGCTCGTCTGCAGGTGAATTATGATCTGTTGTTGACTTGTTGCCTGTTTCGTGCTGAGTGGCGACTTCGGAAGTCCCCTCTGATGTTTCCCCTACAAAGAAATTCGCCAAACCAGCGCCAAATCCCACGAATCTCGAGGCCAGCATGCGTTTCGAATGATCAACATTGATCGTTACTCGTTTCAGGTGCAGTAGTTCCTCTCTGACTGCAATTTTGAACCCAGTTATAAACACACTCTGGTTTGGAATTCCCGTGGAGTGTCGAGGTCCAACACGCCATTCCAAAGGACGAACAGTTTCCCAAGTAGAATGAGTCGTCACAATGGGACCTCCCTTTGTCAACTGCACCAACTTACACCGGGCTGAAGATGCTCCAGTGTCCTTAAATGATGCAAGTGACCATGAACATGCCTTGTGAAAACCGGTAACCACGTAGAGGGCGTCGCTTCTGATGTCTCGATAGAGTTGTTCTCGGGCAAATCGATACCAATCGACCGCATTCTGTATGATGACATCCAACAGTAGCAAGTCCTTTGCGAGTTTGTGGCGCTCAGCACCTTCAGGAAGTATGAGCATTGCGCCTTCATTCTGGCACAAACTGAAGTGGTGGTCAGTTAAGCTAAATCGCTCACAATTAGAAGAGTTTTGCCCGATCAAAAAAAAAAGCACACCAGCGCGCCTCGCCATTCAAATCGAAGGGATCTACGCAGCTTATCGTACAGTCCACGCTAGAAGATGAAATAACGCGACCAGGACATTCTGCATCAGGAACGATCCTATAGTCTTCACGTCTCAGCTCGACCTGGCTGAAATTACTAGGGACCCCATCAGGTGCATGAAGAGGATGTTCCCGAGGTAGAGTTATGTTAAAGAAGACGTCAAAACTGCCGTCGTCTGGAACGACAATGCCAACATCCCCGATCTTGAGCCCCTCCCGCTGATAACTGTCTGGGAGTTCGATGCTTGGTTCTGGAGTCCATAGAGGGTATCCACGGTGTGACAGAAGGTTGCACGCATATACGTTCGAGGGAAAGTCGGACATGATTTGGCATTGAGGATGGACCACACTGCGTTATATAGGGTGTATCCGTTGGCTCTACTTAGAGCTCCGCTCATGGCGCTCAGAGCTATTGTTAGCAGTCTAGCTGAAAGTCGTGCATGAGTAAGCGGAAGCGCTGAGAACTCGGAGCCACCACTCCCTCTTCAGGTCCACCGTCGGAGATATCCTATCATCCGTTGCGCCACTCGGCCTTCGCCTCATTTTGTGACCTGTTTGGTGCCTGACTTGTCTCACTAGCCTGAGTAGAACGGTCGGGTCACTAGACTACGTAGCGGTAGCGATCGACATTCACGGAACAACCCCTGCAGACAGCATATTGGAACAGGCGGCATATATCCCTATAATGCATGGCAGTAATAGTACAGCACTTACCCTCTGAGTTTGATAACTCAAGCCCTGCACTGGCACGGAGGTCCGATCAACTCACACTGCGGCGTTCCATCTCCTTTCTTTTTTTTGTTTGTTTGTTTTACAAAAATAATGGCACAACCACATACCCTTTGGTTGACAGTCCCGACGATGTACGACTTGGAACGTAACAACTGTAGTGTGGAGTGCACCTAAGTCCGCATAGTTTCTATACAATAAGTGATTAGATTAGATGGCAGCGAGTGCCGTTGCTCTTGCCATCTGGCAATATGTTGAATGCCGACCATGTCTTTAGAATTGGTCATATACGAAGATACAAAGACGTCGGGGCGCTTAATGTTCCAGAGATCTATCGTTGGGGGTCACTGGGACTCATCTACGTGTCAAACCAGTGGTTTAATTGTGCACCAGTGCCATCACAACAGTGCGCAAGGCTACAATGTACCCGCGTCAGGTACCCGGCCGTTACGCACAACGACTCGGATACAAACGGGTTTCCGCTTGCTTGAAAAGTTGCGATCCCCACCGAAAATAAAAATGCTTGGAGTGCCCGCTCCATTAATAGATTTCATCGCAAGGTAGTATTCCGTTCACACATATGCCGGTGGAGTGCTTGGATGCTACGACTGAATGATCCGTCTAGTTGTGCCATTTCGTAAACACTTGGCGGGAATCCTGCCCTGTCCGTCAAGACCAGGATCAAAGAATGGGAGGGCGGGGACCTAGATCGTCCGCAGGCACCGAAAAACAACATTCGTTATCCGAAGACTTCCGCATGCCAGCAATGGAGGCTAACTGCCAAGATTCTGTTCTAAACTGAGTACAGGGCAAGGAGTGCTCGAATTTCTAATGACTTGAAGCCCCCGAGCCCTCCAGTGGCACGGTGCTCACGTCGAACAGTAATGAAGAGATCGAAACAATTGTCGAAATGGACCGTAGGACGACAAACGCACCCTCGAGAAGGGGCCACAACAATCCATGAAGAACGGGCATGTCGTTGAAGCATTCTGCCAGAAGTACATCGGGCTAACGTTACAAGGGGGCACGTGGCGGGCAGCTTACCAAGGAACACTCCAACGTCGGAGATTTCTCGGCGTTGGCAAGCTGGAAACCGAGGTGATAGCAATCGATTAGGGGGCTCGGTACGATATTATAAGATACATGAGGTCAATTAGGTAGGTGTCCGGTATGGGGTAACGTGTCCAAGAAGAGCCGGGTATAACCACACAGTGATACACGCCGACAGCAATACAGATTGGATCTCCGCGTACACGTCGCTAGAAGAATGTGAGTGATGTCTCAGTGGAATGGATGTGCAATGGGCTACTCACATGCAGACAGTGTCACTCAATTTCCCGAGTGTTTTCTCGCGATATGGTTTTGCATCGTATAGGTGCGAGTGAACTGTTCGTTGCAGGTTGGACATACATGCCTCAATTCGAGGTGTTTCTCGTTGATGTGTCTCATTACGCTCTCTTTCTTCATCTCGGTAAAGCAATTGACCCAGCAGCACATGAGTGGTGCCTTGTCTGCACCAACGACCCCATGATCGGAGCGCAGATGCTCGGGAAATTCGGAAGCTTGAAAGTGCGAGTTACAAACAACACCGTTTGTCACCCAAAGGCAAACATAGGGGCGGAATCGAGGGTCTTTCGCGTATGATGCGAGCTGACAGAGTCTCGCTACGTCCTGAGGTGTACCAGTCAGCATCATTCCTCGTCAGTCCGAGTTGATGGTGTTCTTACCTCGTCCCCAAAGTTGTGGTTGTAGCAGGCCATGGTGAATATGGGTAGGGGATTGGTATACGACAGTAGACAGTTGCAGATATGAGTGGTGCTTTTGATCTATCATCCTCAGAGGTATCCTTGATATTTATGGGTTTAGAAATCGTCGTGGAGGGCTCTCCAAATGGCAATGTGAAGAGATGGATGCATGGAGGTCGATGAAGCATGACGCCCATTGGCATCGGAGAGCAGCCCCGCCATTGATATTGGAGACTGTGAAATTTGATTAGGCAGGTAAATGAACGTTGTAGGCTATTTGCCTTGTATCCGGGAGGGCGGCGCGCGTGATAGTCGAATCGCGCCGATCCTGTGTGAGATCGAACATACCACAGCCAGCCTTATATCCCTGGAGTACACCAGCCAAACCATCCAGTGGCCCAGATGTTCAACCAAGCCAAGCATTCAACAGGCAACCGGGGACGTCAGGAATGCCGTTGGAGGTGAAATAGAGATCGACCTAGTTTAGGAAGCATTCACATGGTAGTATCGCCTCGAAAGACCTTGAAGGCGTGGATTCTACTCATGAGGCAAATTGACCTGGCTCGAAATAAACCAAACCAGCATGGATTAAGAACCCGAGTACCGGGAGACTGGGTCCTACCAACTTAGCCTTTCCAGACATATCGCTAAAACCATACTCGCGGACACCAAGACTACGGTTTTCAGCCCGTCTTCGATCGAGCTGATCTGGCGACTGTACGTTGGTAGAACGTCACCGAATCCTGTACACATGTCAGAGAACACGTCTGCACCACTCCAGTGGCAGAGAAACATAAACCTTACGATAAGTGTCCCAGTATGTATCGACTTCTGCCACACACACACATCGCAGATCGCGGACTAAAGCCCGTATTGCTTCCATAAAACGGTTAACAAACCATCGACCGAACGTCGTAAACGCTGGGTGACTGTTTGAAAGGCCGGACGTTCGATCATTGGCGAACCACGGAACGCTTGCGATAGTCAAGGTTAACTAGGGGTAAAACTAGTAGAGGAGTTCAGAAGTCAGAGCCACGAGGGTCATGCGACGTGGAATTCATTATCGCAAAATTGGCGACACGGCTCACTGAGTCCAGCCATACACGCTAGACCCTGTCCCGACTGGCTCAGGGTGGTGCCTGCCAGAGAACAGAAAAAAAAAAGAAAGATTTGGTCCTTGTTCTCGTTCGAATGAAGCCAAGATGAAGGGCTGGTGAAGGAGCAGTGCACTGAGTGTGCTTGATTTGGAAGGCGTGACCCTGCGACCCCAGAGTTGATCCAGTCCGAATCACTGAAACAGGAGAAGCGTGATAATGGAATATAATACTTTCACACGCTCTACAATGCTCTACAATCACTGTTCAATGAGCAAAAATTGATTATATGACATTATCACGCTTCTCCCGTTTCAGTGATAGGCTCAACGCCTGCCAGGTGCCCATGATGTCCGACTCCGCTCTGTTCGACTACTGCCTGCATCACGTCGTCTCGATCATCGCCGCTACCCCAGCATCATGTACATGGTTGGCAAAGTCGAAGTCGTCCGATACGACTCTTTGGAGATTCTCAGAATCGTCCGCTGGCCTGTAGGTTTCCAGCCCTTCCAGGGTCCACGGCGACTTTGAGCAAACCATCTCGCTCGAGACTCACTCTTACCAAGCCATTACTAATGCTATCATTGAGCATGCATGCCAAGTAGGACGACAACGTCAAGGTTTCTTTTCACAGTGGACCATGACTCCTCGCCGAGGCTCAGCTTTGCAAAATCAATCTCCATAACCCGCATTCAAGACGCGAAGTGAGCGGAGTGTCGAATTGAAGTACCATACTCTTCGTGGTGCGTTCACTGCGCGTTGTCTCGTGGCGCTAACAGTGGCACTTGGACAGGAGACCACGGCTACCTAATCCGCCGTACTGCCGACGATACGCATTTCCTTTTGTGGCCCATCGATCCATGATTTTTGGACGAGGACTCCACCTCCGCGTCTGGTGGCTGCATCACGCTCCATACGTACCTGGAGTGCTGCCGCATCACACACATCAGCTCCTTCTTCTCGTTGCTTCTGACCGGTGTATCGAACGGGGAACTCTGGTCTGGGCTCGCGTTTGGAGGGTAGGTCCTCAAGTTGATTTTCCTTTTCATTAAGCATATACTCGACATTGTTATTGTCCCTGGCGGCAACCCCGTCACGGTATCTCCATGTCATTTCAATCCCAACTTGGCCAGTTGGCAGTTCCTTCCGTATAGTCTTCGCTACTCGTGTATGTGCATATGGCAATCTTTGAAATTGACAATCATGCGCCCGACATTCCCACTCTACAACACGTAAAGATCCTGTGCGAAATGAATTCATCTTGCCAACGTACTGCGCTTACTATGTGAATGGATCAGCTTCTCCAGTATTGTGCCAAATCATGAATCCGATCAAGCACGACTGTAAAGTACGAGGTCTCGTTCAACAACGCCTCAAAGTGTTTGATCGCTTCCTCTTCCGTCAGATCGAGGCGGAACTTGTCTTGAATTTGTTCGTGCACATCACGATGTCTGATATCGGGTATGTTGGCGTCGACCATGAGTGCGACCAAATTCAGAATGAGATTGGCGCTCTTGCGCAGGATGGTAAATGCTGTGAAGCAGAAATTTTTGAAACGCGCATAATGCGTGGATTGTGCGCCACCCATCCCGTCAACCATCTCCTTACAAACCTTCACGGGAGGGGGGAATGGTTTCGGGTCGCGGCCCAAGATATACCCGAAGTCGACTGCGAGTAAATACGTATTAGCTGCACGTTGCAATAATGGAACTCTGGACGATACCATGAAAGAAATGTCCTGAAAGTGGGGCATGATGAGCGACGCGCTTGAAAACAAGTAGGATGACAAGAAAAAAACAGACCATCAGGGGTGAGTAATAGATTATCCAAATGACGATCTCCAACGCCAAGCAAGTACGTGACGACGCAATAGCCAGCTACAGCTTGGTCAAAGGCTGTTCCCGAACCATGCGACCAAACGACGTACCGCAACTACGAACAAATGTGTCAATCACGTTCGGCTCCACACCATATGTGCCTACGCTTCCTTCGTCTGGATGGCTGGCGCGCAGATAGTTGAGTAGCGTCCCATGTTCGCTGACTATTGCCGCTATCGTCTTGCTTGGAATGAATTGGGCCATACCCTGCAATGGTCCGGTAGCCAGGACATCGTATGGTATCAGTTTCAAATCTAAATTCTCCTTTCGTAACAACTGGTCCATGAGCGTGAAAAGCTGCAACACCAATTGGTCTTGTCGCATGTCATCTCCGTCTTTGAACATGACAGGATATTCCGAGCCATCCACGCATTGGAAATACAGTAAGAACGGGAATTGATTGGACTTGAACACTGAAGACTTTTCAGCATTGATGCCGTTGATCTCGATTCGGGCATTCAAAGGAAGAGGGAGTGGAGGGATGTTGATAAGACCGTTCTTGGGGTCATTGATGAACGAGCGCAGCTTTTCGATCTTTTTTGGCCGAGGGTCCTTTGAAGTCCTGATGTCTCTTGCGCGCTTTGCCAACGTCTCGACCATGATGCCTTGCCTCCGCATGAGCTCGCGACGTTCGCTGCCGCCTTCCGACTACAACGGATATGAATATCCAGTGAGCCATTAGAACGAAAATGCACGTACTTCGAGTATCCTGCTCAGGAACTTGAACACAACTCTGCCGTACATCTTCGCCACCATTCTATCCTCCAGAGCAACCTCGACCATGAGGTACCAATACAGCCGGTTGCCCAGTACATGATTCGTTACTCCACGAGTAATCAAGAAGTCGGATAGTCCACTGTCGTCGTATGATATTGCACTTGTCGTCGACCGTGACGATCTTTGATCACTCGCGGCGCTCTCAAATTTGAGCGCCTGGACGAGCTGGAGTAGGTACAACATAAGTTCCTAAAACATCCCCGTCAATGGAATTGGAAGAACGACAATGGGAATTGGTACACTCACGTCGTCATCCGCGCGATTCAGCTGTCTCACCGCAAACGCTCGCACACGCGAGTCTACAGTACCAGGACCCAGTAGCTCAAGCGCGTCATCGGTATCCACATCTGTCCACATGGGCAATAACTCTTCGACCGCCTGTTTGACTTCCGACGGGTCTCTCCACGTCACCGATTTGAGGAACTTGGTCAATCCACGCTTGTCTCTGGCGAGATAAAAGCGGAACTTCCAGATCAAATCTTTTTCCTCTGAGGTAAGAGGTCGCGTGGGAGGATAGCTGAGGATTTCCTAAGGTAATGACGTCGGCGAGGTGCGCATAAACGACGAGGGGCCCGATACTCACCCCCAGCTCGTCTCTGATCTTGGCATTTGGTTTGAGTTCTCTGTCATATGGACTGCTTCGATGGCTCCGGACCAGACGACGATGCTTATCCTCTACAGGATTTTCGTGTGCCATCTCGGGATCCAGGACCGCCCAGATATGAGGATCAGTCGCGAATGAGGGTGGAAGAACAGGTGCAGCGGGCGTCTGAACAACCGTTGTTGGTGGTGTAGAAGTTGACGGCGTATTTTGGGTCTCCTGTCCACGATTCCATCAGCCTCGTCACTCAACTGGGCTGTCAATGTACTTGCAGGTTCGCTAAAGACCACCGGAAAGTCGAAGCGAGGCAGGTCGATATACAAGAACATGTTTTCGGACTTTGCAGTCTCGGCCTACGACGGTTGGTCATGCACAACGCAATACAACGACATCTGAATATGTACTCACAGCATGTATCTCTTCCATCCTCCGAAACGCCATCTTATCGAGCCACTCTGACCTTGGGAGATCCCCCCGTTCATACTTTTTCACGAGCTAAGATAGTGAATTGTGGGTTCATCAAAAAGTGTAGATCGAGGGCGCAGACACACCTTTTCTAACCGACCCATTTCATCCCTCGTGCCCAGTTTGCTGGGTGTCGTCGTGTCCGTTGACCCATCTGCTTCCTTACCGGGCCACAACAAGAGCCTATGTTTACCTCTTCGCAGGGTCCTAGACCACGATCAATGGCAGGTACATAAACCGTAGACATTGGGCTTACCATTTCTTTCCGAACAATCTGAAAGTCGTGCCACCTACTGGAACAGCCGAGCGCGGTGCTCCTATATCCCACACAGTAAAGGTGA
>JBBPTD010000435.1:0-26675 GCA_038093895.1 Boletus aff. mottiae
AATAGGCTCTGTCTCTGATCCATGCGTCGTCTGGTGTCCAGCGCACATGGGAACTCGCACAAGCATATGCTGGAAAGGCAAGGGAAGTCCTCGGAGTACTCCCTGCGAGTGAGGCAAGGGAGGCATTAGAAGCATTGACGGATGGGGTTGTGAGAGTAGATGGTAAGCACTGCGTTCACGCTTAAGGCCATCCAAGGCAGTATGAATACCAGACATTGCTCGTTCGGACACTACCAGTAGACACTCGGAATGACTTGTTATGTCGCTCATCACATTTTAACCTCGACACTCGATATTACTCAATGGTAGACTACGTAGCACAATACCCTCACCGCCCTGCACACGTATCTCTCCATCGCTTCCTCGCCTTCCATACACTGTTGTTGCTCGCACACGAAGGTACGCTGGTGTTGTGTACCTCTCTGGTGAGTGCAGAGAGTTCCTCAGCAGCACGGATCAGCTCGACAGCAGCTGGGGATGCTGTCCAGTCCGAATAAGTCGGAGGCATCCATACCGCCATACTGCAGGATCGTCTGCGCGAGGGTGACGGTGATGGCCCACTCCGGGTGTGTCGCCGCGACTTGCGTCTCATTCTCATCAGCACCAGCGATTAGCTGTCCCTGTTTCATTGTCACTGCGGGTACGACATCCAAGAATAAGGGATTACCGAGTCTTTCCGGAGGTGGGTCTCTGACTCCAAGTTTCTGACGATGAAGAGCGAAAACCTCGTGATTTTCTTTACCCTTCTCAACGCCCCAAATCCACTCTTGGGATTGTATAACCTCGACTCGCACGTAGGTTTTGCGTCGCCCTGGGAGAGGATGGTTGAATATCAGAACATGGAAACGCCCATAGTAACACAAACGCGACTCAAGAGCGAGTTTGTCCGTGGAAGAGGACATACGAGCTATAAATGAAATGGCAGAGGGCAAGTTCACAGCACGAGCGATGGCAATATTGTTCTAAGCAATGGCCTTGAATACAATCCCAGACAGACTCTACTCCACAGCAACGACATAAGACCTTAGCAGCGCGCTCCTTCTCTTGGTGGTGACGGAGAACATGGCAGGACAGATTGACACTTGACGCGATGAGATTCGAGGGAGAACGTGAGCATGAGGCGCGGGTTACGTTGTGACTTCAGTGTTTGTTTGTGCCCCATGTTCCCTGTGATCCCCGAAGCCATTAAATCTGGATCTCATCATCTCATCCGCCCAAAGTGATCTGGGGAAATTGTAATGTACCTAGTGCGGATTCCTTCACCTTGCCTTCACTTTTCCAGTAAATGTTGACGTGTCTTGGCGCAAGGGGCCATTGCAGGTGGTAGTTCTGCCGTTGACCAAGCGTCACGGGGTTCTTCTCGTTCTCTGTGACGGTTCTACAGAAAGGTGTGGTGGAGTCGCGAATGGGCTCCAATTCCAGATGGGAGTTGGACGCAACTTCCGCGATAGAGATTGTTTCAATGTTTGTGTCGGTCACGGGATTGAGGGCTTCCGAGTCCGCCCGACTCGGTGCTTCGTTGATAGCTCCCGCGCACGCTGATCTCTCCGATATAAGGAAGGATCCCAGCATGCACTCGCCTTGTCGTTCCTTTCTTCCCCCTCGCTTGCACCCCTCGTCTCTCCCTCACTTTTTCGCATAGGAAACCTGATCCTCATTAACACTATCCAACTATTGAATGGACATCTGCCAGTGGCCTAGCTTTTATTTGTCATTCATGTCGTGCATATAAGGAATAGAGAGCTCAGCACTGTGTAAGTGAGGTACGAGCGATGCCATAGTCTAAGAACCTAGACGTCGTCTGGTGTCTCGCGCACACGGGAACTTGCACTGAGCATTTCTACTCTCGTCCTGCGCTCTGTGAACAAAACGCAGAATGGATCAACGACGATTTTGCAAAAAGTGGATGGGTTTCATTTCAGCGACGCTCACGAATGCCGAGGCTTGGGCTATAGGTGGTCAAGCTTACAGGCCGTATAAAAACCCGTGGCGTGAACCGCCTGGATTGACCCTTCTTCCTTGTCCGTGCGACCATGACCGAGGTCAAAACGTGACCCCTTGGGGATCCTACACACGCTGGTTGATCAAAGTTTACATGAAGATACAGTCGAGGCAAGCACGCCTAGCACTGTTATAATACTGCTTTGCGCTCGCTCGTACGTAGATTAATGTGGAAAGCGTCCAAAGTGCAATGCGTGGACAGTGGGAGAAGAAAAGAGCAGATGTGACGACGCCTTTACTCTCCTTTTGTGTCACTGTTGATCGTCTTCGACCCGCTCCACAGAGTCGACGATCTCGTTGACGAGTTCCAGCGTAACACCGGGTATAATGCGTTCTGCTTCCGTGAATGCGCGTTGCAGCGCGCTGAGTGCCACCCGTGCTTCCTGTGTCGAGACACGAGGGAATAACTGTGACAAGAGAGAGCATGAGCTCGCCCGCCAAGAGTCACAGGCTCGGGAACACACTCACCGAAGCGATGGCGGGTAAAATGACCGAATCTAGCATGGTGGTATCAGGCAACTCGTCGTCGTCGTCCACGTCCCGCTTGTGCTCGACGACGCTCGCACCCCTGGGGTACGTACTACCGTATTGGTCCCCGTACTTGTCTTCGTCCGACGGCGCCCGCTCGTGCCGAGTCTCCTGGCCGTTCCCGGAACCGGAGAGCGCACCGCCACTCGGCATATGTCTGACGGTTGCCTGCTCGTACATGCTGGGTGCACGCGCCGACTTGGGGGATGACGACGGGAGTGGTGGTAGGTCGTTCTTGGTCGACGTGCTCGAGGCGCGCTTGCTCGAGACAGAGGGGGAGGTGGGTGTTGAGGTGTCCGCGCGTCCTGAGCCGTTCATCTCCCACGTCAGAGGCGGTCCAGAGACTCTGATCGAGCTGTTGGCACGCCCGAGCGTTCGTCCAGCGTGTCGGACGGTACCAAAATCCCATAGATCTTCGGGGTCATTGCTAGTGGGTCTGTACCGTGAAACGCGAGCGTGAGATGGCAAGATTGGTGATGAACACTACGTACAAATCCTGAGCTACGGCTTGATCCTCTTCTTCGAGTCGGTCTCCTCCTTCGGCTTTCCACCGCTCGTGACGCTCGATGAGTTCTGTGAGGTAATTGGTCTTCTTGGCCATCCGCACAAACTTGTGTTTAAGGAGTTCGCGAGCTGTTGGACGCTGTTGAACCCCGGGTTACACAAGGACACGATATGAGAAAGAAGGCGCGAAATGGACAAGGATACATACATCGCGCGGATCTCGTTGTAGACAATACGCCACGAAATCTCTAAACGGTTTGGAAAAATGGCTGTCCAACTGTGGCGGAGAGTTCTTTGGAATAAGGAAAAGAACCTAGCAAGAATGGTCAGCCTTCTATTCGTTCGATGCGTCGTCGCCACGCACTTTCATGGGGTGTAGTTCTGCATAGGGTGGCTCGCCTTTTGCAAGCTCGATGGCAGTGATCCCGAGACTCCAAATATCCGCTTTGTGATCGTATCCACTCTGTTTGATGACCTCGGGTGACATCCAGTATGGAGTACCCACAAAGGTATTCTTCTTGGCGGACAGAGTTCCAGAAAGCTGCCCTGACACACCAAAATCTGCCAGCTTGACATCGCCCGTCGCAGACAGGAGGATGTTGGCAGCTGCGACGGAAGACAGTGGTCAGATACTGTACTTCAGGTCGGTGGTGTAAAGTACCTTTGATGTCGCGATGAAGCTTTCCTTCTGTATGAAGGTACTCCAGTCCACGAAGAAGCTCGCGTACGATGATAGCAATGTACTCTTCTCTGAACACGCCGGGTTTCATCTAGTCACATGCTCAGCAAACCACTCTTCGTCCACACAATAATCGCACCAGATCGGAGCATGAGCCACCTGAACAATACCTACACACCACCATGAGTCAAGAAACAAAACGGCAGTAGAAAAAACATACTCCATGACTATCCAGAGGTGGGTTCCCTTGAGGAATGAACCATGGTATCTTGCGTCAACAAGTGTCGTATGTCAATCTCATCCAATCCGCACACAAGCGACAACAAAAAAACATGATCGAACGAACTTGGTTACGTGGGGAGAGTCCAACTGCGACAGAATCTGTATCTCCTGCTGAATATCCTCAATCTCGTCTTCTGCGCTCTCAAGGTCAATGATCTTGATGGCGACGGTTTTCTGGCTCCTCTTGTCGTACCTAGAGGGTAGGTATGGAGCGAGAGACGAGGAAACATCAACGAGGAGACGTACCCTTTGAAAACCTCTCCAAAGGAACCCTTTCCTGGAGAGTGCGTGAGACGTCTGCCACTGCAAGGGATGATGTGATTGTACCGATCCTGTCTTGTTTGACGTAGAATTCCTCCGGGTCTTGATGTGTGGTTTCCTGGAACGATCTGATTGAGACATGGATGCAGGAAGCTCGCAGGGTCTTGCTCACCATGTTCTAATGTGCCTGAGCAGGGTTGAAGTGAATCGATGTAGTCGAAGCGCCAATGTAAAGGGTATCAGGGTAATCGCAGGGAATGGGCGCCGGACGTCGAGGAAGAAAAGAAAGAGAGGGCACAGGTTCAAGTTGTACTCGTGGCCGAGGCTGGTCACTTCAGCCCCTTGTCGTCGTACGCTTGCTTATTTTGTCACTTTCAAGTCGTCAGCCGCTCAACTACGACAAAGATCCTTTCTATGCAGATACTCAAGGATCCCGCTATAACGACGCAAACATTCAGCCAGAGGTAGTAAGGGACACATGATTATCATTCAGCATAATTTCAACACCACGTCGACTTGATGCCAGTCCGTCGTCAGGGATATTTGTCAAATACAACAATCATTCCGAGTCTAACGCTATAAAAAACCAGATTTGCAAGACATGAAGAACACAGCTGCATTTACACATTCTTGCGATGTTCCTGAATCACCCTCATGAGGATCGTCCAGAATACGGAGAAGAGACAGACGTACAGGTGCATGTGTAGTTTCATGATCGACGTGGACAAATGCTCGTTCGACATTTGGCAGATCTTCAAGCTTGTCTTGGAGTTGCTGAGAGATGTCGTGTGCCTTCCATAGCGGGGTCGAAGCATTCATGACTATGTCGACTTCGACGAAATACTCCTGCAAAGCCGGAATTCGCAAGCTGGCGAGATCGTACCGGAAAAGGAACCTACCGGACCACTATGGTAAGCACGGACTGTATCAATCTTGTCGACCTCTGTGCTGAATGTCATGGCCTTGTAAGTGACAAGCTGAATGAATTCGTTTGGTGCAGATTTTCCCGCCAACAGGCCGAATTGCTCGTAGATCGTGCGTAACCATGCAATGATGACCCCCGTGGCGATCTGAAAAAATTTGTCAATTCGATACAAGGTTACCTCTGTAACACCCTACCAGCAGGCCACCAAGAGGGTCCAACCACCATCGCAATTTGCCGCCACCAGCAGCCGTGAGGATACCTAGATACGATCAGAATAGGAATAGGACACGATTCAGTGAACAAACAGCATACCGAAACCGTTGATGAATATGTCATTTCGATGGTCTTCCCAAAGGATATGTACCTGGCTGGACTTAAAGCGAAGGGCATGGCAGTACAGGAAGAGCAAGATCTTGACCCCTGACGAGTGATTCGTTTGAAACGAGTAATCAGATTCTGTGAGAGCCAACAATATACTCTAATCACCTAGAGCTGCAGCGACTGCTAGAATGGAAGGAAGGTTAAAGGTATCTTTGGGAGGCGATGACAACAATGCCCGAACAGCCTCCACAACGACCACGAGGTTGACGGAGGACATTCTGGGTAAACATTAGTGCAAGGGATGGGTGGTGCTTGCGATGCAACGAACAGGGAACCTTTGGACCAACGTGAGGACGAGGGACTCGGAAAAGATTTGCAAGCATCTCACCATAGACGATGTTTCCGATGGTCTCCAAACGAGCACCGCCTACTGGCCATTTGTTGACGTCCATCTTGTCCGCTTTCTTGTTAATGAGATACAGAAAGAGGTTGCTTCCAAAGTCGAAACAGGCGTCGATTGAAGTGGCGATCAAGGCAAGCGAAACGGAAGATATGGCAGCATACACTTACGGGGATGATTAGTGCGTCGCCAGGAAGATGAAGCTTCGATTGAAGACGCACGTTGAATGATGCAAAGACTGAAGTTTGCGACAAGACTTGCCCAGACAGCGATCTTGATCTAGTTTGGCCGGGGAGCAAGGTGAGGTATGTACAAGTGGACGAGGCAAGAAGGCCCACCGAGAGGCGAGAGGCTTCTTCTTGAAGCTTGGATTCCTTGCTGTGGTCCTCCATTGATTTCAGGAGCGAATGGATGAGCTGCGGAGGCAAGGATGTGGGTGGTTGAATGAAGATAGAATAAGTGGACTCGTACGTTGTTTTGCCTTCGGTGATACAACTCGAGAGACTTGCCATGCTTCTTACGACGGCGCAACTGGGAGAGTTCTTCGTCCGTTTTGAGCCCGACACGAAGCGTGTAGGGGTCAGAAATAGACTCTGGCTTATGTGGTTTCTTCTCGACATCGTCCGTATTCACGTGGGTTAGATCGCGCAGCTGTGCGACGTGGTTTGGGTGTGTAAGGCCCATTCGAGGAGAGAAAGGGCGTACCTGTGAGCCTGACACTGACGAGGACATGGCTGTATGAGGGAGATGGGTGTGCGTCTCTCCATATGACTCATGAGCGTGGGTGAGAAAGTGCCTCTTCCTTGAAATGGACCATTCGGTCGTGCTGCTGCTACTGCTGCTCGTCGTGCTCATGTAACCCAGTTTCACTCGCAATCTCGCTGAGACTGACTGTCTTTCTAGTGTTCTCAGTCTGGTATGGTGTCTGCTGTCGTCGTGCATGGGCCAGACGCTCTCCGAGTTGTGTCGGTCTCAGACTCGCTCACGGCTCAGACGGCCGTTTGGCGAAGAAATGTGGGAGATGGAACGCAGACGCGGTCCATTTTCAATCTAGCCGGCATTCAGTGACGTAGCTCGCATTCCAATCGCAATGCCAGCCGCCCCCCCCGCCCGACTATAAAAGCAGGACCGTCTCTGCGTCGTTTCCTCACCCCCCTTCCTCGTTCTCTCCCTCCTCCCTCGTCCTCTTTACCCGTCTATATTTATATAAAAAACCAATCAACCTACTCCTGCTTGCGTCTTGTTCTGACCGAGTACACGTCTACCATGCGATTCACTTTCGTCTCTTTGGCTCTCCTTGCACTCGCCCACTCGCTCGCACCCGGTGTTCATGGTGCCCCAGCGGTTGACTCTGACCGTATCAACCCGCTTGCGGTTCGCCAGGATCTCTCTGGCATTATCGGTTCGTAATTTGATCGCATGACCTCTTCAGTAACTGAACCATCATACAGGGTTGTTATCCTCGCTCCTCCAGTCTCTCTTGGGGAGCCCCCCGTTGACACCCGCGGACCTGACGAAAGTCGTGGAGCAAGTGCTGCAAAATGCCTCCGGCCTGCTTCCCAGAGCCCTTCCTTCCTCATCCGGTGCAGCATCCTCTCACCCGCCGTCCTCGACGATATCCTCCTCCACGACGACGACGACGAGCGCCGGTTTGGCCACGGGCACCGCCAGTAACGTGCCGAGCGTGTCACTGAGCACTCCCCATGCGCCGTCGGCAACCTTGAGCCGGATGCGCAGACAGTTGGCGACATCGCTTCCTGTCTCGGTTCCTTCTGTCCTGCCCATGCCCATGCCCACCCCCGGCGCGCAGAGCTCACACTCGTCAATGCAGTCGGTCTCCGCATCGGCGCCTTCCTCGAAATCCGCAACGAGCACGTCCACAAGTACCTCGAGCGCTAGTCGAGTCTGAGGATGGAAAGGGAGATTACAGCAAGATGAGCACTTTGTAAATCGTAGATTATGTCACTCTTGAATAAATGGAGTTGGTTGATTGCATACTGTGGGTTTACAAGGTGCCTTGGACATCGAGCTCGTAAATGGTGATTCTACCGAAAAAGTCTGAGCTCTTGTGAAAGACGAGCCTCATACACTGGATTTCGTCTTTCCCCTCGCCAGGTAGCTTAAATATCTGGCGTCTATTGACGTCTTCTGGATGGATATGAGTCCACGTCGACCACACAGGTTCTACAGATGATACAGCAACCTCTAGGACGCATTGGATACCGGCGAATCCTCCTTGAAAAGTCAACACCAGTCTCTGTGGGAGTACAGCCTCGGGGAATACAAGCTGGATGAACTGCGGAAGGCCCTGATTGATTGATCAGCAACCGCGATCCCATCTCAAGCTGTATCCCACCTGCTGAGACGTCCAGCATGTCTCTGGGTTTCCGTCTGTGAGGTGCTTCTTACCGACTGTCTTGTCTAGTATCGAGCTGACTCTGGTGATGTCAATCGATGAGCAGACTCGAGCGAGACTCGGCACTGACTTGATTTTCGTGTCGGATGTGATGAGGGACAGCTTGTAATCGCTTGACATGGCCTTGGACAGGATTTGACTGGATCTCCACTAGCTGTGTGCGTGGGAACTCGTACTATAAAACCCCCCAGTCAAGCGATGAGCTTGAGCCGAGATCGATCATGATGAGCACCACCATCCCCCCGTGGCTCATCCAAGCCCGCGACGTTTCCTACCAGCGCGCCATATCCGCCGAGCTATCCAAGCGGGAAAAGGAACGCTCTGGCTATCGCAATGCACCTCCCACCAATACCAACACCATCACTTCCCCGTTGCGCAAGCTTCTCCCTGGAAAATCAGCCCCATCGCAGCCAGAGAAATCCGACCACTCCAAACACTACTCTGTCGCGATCGGTCGCGATCCCACAAATCGATGGGGCAATCGCTACTCAAACATCGAACCGTATGATCGCACGCGTGTCGTGGTGGGCACATCCGAGACGGCCTGCCTCGGGTGTGGAGAGGGAAAGGGAAGGTACTTTAATGGAAGCTGGGTGAAAGAGTTGCACGGACAAAAGTTGTGGATCGCCACGCAAGCCCCACTCAGGGACACTGCACACGCTTTCCTCAGCGTCCTCAGTCAGCCCGTAGGCGCGTCATCGGACACATCGCTCCCACAGGGGAGTCGAGTGCGTACCGTCGTGCAGCTCACGCTCAATTATGAAAAGGGACGCATCAAAGCTTATCCGTACTATCCCTTCACTGTCGGCGAGTCCATGACGATCGCGCCAGAGCCTGGGTTCGACGCACGGCCGTTTGTCGTGACTTTGGAGGAGCAGACGACGATTGAAGAGGCCAACTGTATGCGCAGCAAGTTATCCGTTGTTCCCCAGGGAGAAAATCCAACAGCATCGGCATCTTTCACCTTCACCCACATGTTATACATCGCGTGGCCAGATCACGGGATCCCGGAGGAGGAAGATCAGGCTAGCTTGCTCAAGTTCGTGCGGCTGGTAGATCAAGTCAACAAAGACTCACCCGCTGGTGTATCTGACGGTTCTGAACCCCCTATCATGGTCAACTGCTCTGCGGGGGTGGGTAGGACGGGAACGTTTATCGCGATGTCGTCGCTGCTCCGCTTCTACAACCTTCTCGATAAGAAATCACCTACTCTATTTGATCCCTCTCGTCCTACCCCTACAACCCCATCGCTGCTGGGTCCGTTGTCACAGCCCGATCCAGTCGCCCAGGAGATTGACGCGTTGCGGGAGCAGCGCCCAGAGATGGTGCAGAGAAGTGAGCAGGTAGCCGTGATATATCAGATATTGGATCAAGCTTTTATGGACAAGTGACGTTGGATTCGATGTAGTAATATGCAAGTTCCCGATGGTGTATCATAATACCGTACTACTTCCTATGATACCTCTTATCTCTTGGTCCCACCCCGGCGTTGCGTGTGAACCATGCAGGACTTCTTGAGTGAGAGTCTCTGGTCCTGGTCAGACTCTCTCTCCTTACCCGCCAGTTCTCATCAAGTTTGACCACCATGACATTCCCCTCCACGATCCACGCCATCACCATCGCCAAGAACGGTGGCCCCGAAGTCATAGAAAAGACCCAAATTCCCTTCCCAAAGATCGAACCTAACCATATCGTCGTCAAGGTACTAGTCTTCATTGACGCCTGTCTGTCAGCCAGCCTACGACTGACCACCGGAACAAGGTCCAGTACCTCGGTGTCAACTTTATCGACACTTACTTTAGGCAAGATCATCCCCCTATCTGGTTGTGGATCTTGCTTTACCAGTCATGGTCATGTAGGGAAGGCCTCTATCCCGCTCCTAGCTTCCCCTTTGTCCTTGGTAGAGAGGCGGCGGGCGTGCTCGTTGGTTTGCCCACTGACCCGGCCGTACTCAATGACCCCGAGTATCAAAAACGGGGATACAAGGAGGGTGGTCACGTCGCCGTGGTGCGTCCGCCACTCGTATCCTATACACACCGATCCGCAACGTCATGATACAGGAAGCCATGTGTGCGAGTGCAGAATACGTGTCTGCACCATGGAAGTCCGTGTCTCCTGTACCAGATGCCGTCTCCACGCGCGACGCGGCTGCAGTGTTCCTTCAAGGTCTCACTGCCGCGAGCTTTATGGAGGAAGCGTATCATGTCCAAAAGGGCGACGTCATACTGATCCACACTGTTGCCGGCGGTTTGGGTCTGCTCTTTAGCCAGCTCGCCAAATCTCGCGGCGCTACTGTCATCGGGACCACCTCCACCAAAGAGAAAGCTGCGCTTGCCAAACAGCATGGCGCAGACCACGTCATCCTCTACAAACAGGAAAATACTGTGCAAAGAGTCAGGGAGATAACCAACGGAGAAGGTGTTCACGCCGTCTTTGACGGTGTCGGTAAAGACACGTTAGTCTCAGACACTCGCAGTGGGTATCCTTTCGCTGACCCTAAGTTGACAGTTTTGACTCGAACTTTGAGATGCTGAGAAGAAAAGGCACCCTTGTCTCCGTGGGCAATGCGTCAGGTGCTGTCCCACCTTTTGCGCCAATGAAGCTTTCTCCAAAGAACTTGAAGCTTCTGAGGCCAACGTGCGTACATATCTTGCGCTTGCTTGGCTGTCGTTCACGATCCGCCTCAGGATGGGGAACTACGTCTACACTGCGAGCGAAGCGCTTTATTACTCGGATAAAGTCTGGGGCCTCGTGGAAAGTGGGGCTATGAAGCAGATTATCCACAAGGAATACCCCTTCACAGCAGAAGGTGTGAGGGAGGCGCAGATGGATCTGACGGGCGGAAAAACAGTTGGTAAATTGGTGATCAAGGTTGGCGAGTAGGGCCGAGATCCAGTGGATGTTTCGTGAAAGCAGTGTGGTATGTAGTCCAGTGTAGCTGTAGGATTTCTGTTGTAGCGTCCGGAATCAGCGGGTTTGGTGATGTCTGGGTCCATATATGGCAAGTGTTGTGTTCACGCTCGAACGACCAACAAGAAGAATCCTTGTATTCGCGTCTTAAGTTTTAACATCGTCGCCATGATTTCGCGACGACATTCACATTCCTGCGTAAAACAAGGTTGACCTTGGAGTTCAACGAACCTATATGTAAATACCTCCTTCGTGGATGTTCATCTCGACTGACTCCTTACTTTGTTTCCCCCTCTCGCGCGATGACTTCCAGTTTGTGGCCCCGGCGGTTCACTTTTCCGTCATGTATCTCGCTGCGCGCAGGACGCCCAGGGCAATCATGGGACACGCGGGTATCTCAACCGGAAAAACTCCCCTGCTTGAACGCGCTCTCGGACGACATCCTCATGGAGGTGTGCAGTTACCTGGATATCGAGGACATCCTCTCTCTACGACGAGTACGTTTTTGTTCTTTCCTTCTTCCGTCTCTTTGACCTCGCGCACGCACGATGGTGATAGGTTAGCAAGCTATACTACAACCTCACCCACCAAGGTATCATCTGGAAGAACTTTCTCAAGCGCATCGGGTCGAACGCGCCCCAGCGACCACCGTCGCGTCGTCATTCGCCCCAGTACCTCACGTCCTTTGAGGCCGAAAGATTGGTTACGAGGGCGATTTCGCTGCAAAGGAATTGGCTGTCGCCCAATCCTTGTCCGCTCTCGCGCGATTCCTTCCAAATCCACAGGCTCATCCAGTCGATGGTCGTCCTCCCCGGAGGAAAATACATGGTAGCCTCTGTGTGCAACTTGGCTAAAACGCATTATTCCTTGATCGTGTTTGCCCTCGATCACCGTATAGGCGGGGTCGTCCCGTTGGCCGAGACACCCGTGAAGCGGAAAGCCTATAATCTTAAAGCCCGATACATGAATATCGATGGAACGCCGAGTATAGTCATCGCATATATCCGTCGCAAAATGTCTTCTCGCCATTGCGATTCTGGGTGAGTCCTCTGATGGTAACCCGCAAAGCCGTCCACTTGACGATCGCCACAGCGTAGACCCGTCGATATACAACCCCATCCTAGAAAACCCGCGAAAACAAATCGACCCGCCGGTCCCTCTTCAATATGCCTGCACGTGCATACAGATCTCGCTCGACGCCCTCGACGCATTGTCGGACCCTGCTCTTGTCCCCGGTTCGGCTGCTTTCTTTCACTTTGCTGCGTCGCAGCCCCCACCATTCCGTCTCTTGTGCGTTTTGCGGAGCGCCACGGAGCTCGGCGCGATCGATTTGGCTGTCATCGAGGGTATCCCCACCGTAGCAGTCGTGAAAAACCATGAAACCGTTGTCTTCAAGGAGTTGACTGGAGTTGGTATGCTCTCCACGCTCTGCTGCGCCCGCGAGGAGCCATATTCTTCGAATGTGAGCGGCCGTACTCAAACTATGTGTGCGCTGGTTGTACTCATCGACCGTCCGTTCAGCACCATAGTATTTGCAACATGCGCATCTTACCCCACCAAGGTCAAATCCTTATCCTCCGCGCGGTCAAACTCCCAACAATCCCCAACACCGACCATCATCTAGGCGCACCACCCATGTCCCAAGACCTCATCACGCTCGCCATGTTCGACATTCCCGATTTCGGCGACAACGAAATGCAAAGCACGTTTGCTCAACAAACCATGAGTTTCCGCGCAGACGACGTCGAGGGCATCCAAATCACAGATCCAAGCGACCACGACAGCGTCCCATGCGCCAACCCCGCCGACGGCGCCGAACATCCCCCCATCACCATCTTTTACCGCAGCGAAGGCGGCACGCGGTTCCACGAACTCATGATCAACCCCACGCCACGACACTTTTTACCCAAGAGCATGCTGTCGACGCCACATTATTGGTTAGGCAGTCTAGTCGCAGGCAACCATCACGTGGTCACGTGGGAACACGAAAAGGAACGAGGGCTCTGCCGGGGTTTCGTCCTTCCCGGCAACCAGCGCTCGCTCGTCTACGTCACGCGGACAGACGACATTGCCGAGCGGCTCTCAATCCGCGGGTTTTACAGCCATGTCTCCGTGAGCGATGGGTCCGCGGGGTATACCGCGGCTCGACATGGCTTGTTCACGCGCGTCATACGCGGGGCGGCGCCGTGTCGAGAGGGCGTCATGTGCAAGTTTAGTTTGGCGCCGGATCTGAGGGGTGATTTGAGAGCGGGGGTCAAGACGATCGCGTGGGACGAGGCCACGGGACGCGTGTTTTATGTCAAACCGGACGATGCTCGGCTTCATGTGATCGATTTTGCCAAGGCACCCGTGCAAGGTACGTGTGCACGCTTTCGTCCCAGGTTGGCATCGCTGAATCGGTCGTTTTACGGTTTCATTAGCACCAGACGGACAACGTCGGCCGCTGCCTCTTGCTGATGTACGCATGCTCGACTTGTGATGTTTCTTCTTTTCTTTTTGTGGTTGTTGTTTATTGCTGTATATCTCGCGGCCCATCTTTTTCTCGCATCTCGCAGTGTCTTGTGTGCGTGTACCTTGCTTTCCCATCGCCTCTTCTCTTTGCTTTGTCGCACGCTCATTGATTGATGAACGTTGGATGTTGGATACCCCTCCCGTCGTTCACGCCTTTACGCTTGGACATGTAAATTCTAGTGCTTCAACAGAACATACCTTACAACAAATCATGAGCGAAAATATGTTACATGTCTTTCTGTCGAGGTATACATGCATTGTAAGAAAGCAAAACCTGGGGTTCGTGTGCATGACTTGACTTGACTTGACTTGACGACGACGACGACGAGCAGCAGTGGACCATCCTGCAAAGACGGGGGATAATATAGATGCAAAGCAAAGAAAAACGGCACCTGGGGTAAGAATGAACGGCGGAAGCAAAAGGGGAATAAAGATGATCAAGCGAAATGATGGTGTGACCGTTCGATGGGTGTAAAACAAGGGCCCCGATGTCGGATGATGGCGCATGCGCCATGTTAGAAAAAGGCCAGTCACTGGCGATGGTCGTCGCAAAGAGGAGCATAAACGGGCACGTGCTGATTCGCCCCGTGCTACGTCTTGTCCTTGTCTCGTCTCCCGAAACCAAGCATCGGTGCACTCAGACTGAGCTTCCGCATCCCTGGCTTTCTAGGGGTCCCGGTCACGGTCGCGCTCACGGGCAGAGGTGGGATGGGGCTGGTGGGTGGCGACAACGCGGGGCCATAAGAGGCATGGGCCGACTTGGGCCGTTCGACGACGGTATCCTCGTGGGAATTTAATTTGCCCGTTGCGATGTTGGAGCCAGGCACCTGTAGACTACGACTTGGTAATGCACTGAGGAGCGGTGGACGGATCTTTGTCGGAGAACCGGAAGAGGTTGCAGGACGACTGGACGAATTGGACTCTCTAACCGTGGATATGCCAGGTCGCCGTAGTACGCGGCTGTGATCTAAACTCGTTCTTGCAAGCGGTGAAGGTGTTTCGTTCTTGGGTGTTTGCGGGGATGCAGGTATAGCAGGCAGGAGTCGTGGATGCGGGCGTCGTTCGGGGGCCGGGGATAAGGAAGTGGTATAGGAACTTCCAGAAACAGATGACTGCCTCGACTCCGTCTCGTAGGGTGACGTATCGTTGGTCCGAGACAGGTTGCCGGTATGAAGTGGAGAGACGTATGGAAAAGTACGACCTGGGCTCGGCGAATCGGGCGGGCGGCGAGAACCTTTCGAACTGTTGGACGATGAACTCGTGGACTGGTGTCGCACAGGCGAGCCCGGTGCTACATGGACGTCTTGGGGTAATGGAGGTATGTCCGAGCTTCCCTCTAAACTTGGTCGCGCCTTGTGGGTCTTGGTCGACCGCCGGCGAAGCCACCCCATCATACTCCTATCAGGATCCTTCTCTTTGCCATTAACGACAACAGCCGAGTGGCCCTCCAATTTAGGTTCCTCCTTTGCAAAGAGAGCATTCGGTGATAAACTTGGCTTGGAAACCGTGCCGAACTTGTCTTCCAGTGACGGACGGCTTATAGCGTCATTACGCGAAGGTCCGCGTACCGTAGTTGAACGACGAGGGACCTTGAAAAATTGTGATGGCGCCTTGCGTGGAGACTTGCCGGACGGTTCAAGGGATGATTGTGCCAGTATTGGTGGTGGTGTAGTCGGTCGTGGGAGAGGCTCAGGCACAGAAGTGGAGTTTGTCGGATCGTCGGTGAGACCTGGTGGTAACGGCGGAATCGACTCCGTGGATGCCGGAGAATCAGTCGGTTGCAAATGCTGTGGAGGCTCTGATGGTGGCACAGGGCTCGGTGACCTGAGCCCAAGAGCTGAAAGGTCAATGTCTAAAGCCTGGTAGTATAGCACGTAGGCAGACCCTGAATTGGAATCCCCAAAGTATTTCGGGATGTCACACTCTTTGATCGAGTCGACGGTTTCGTCATCAAAGACGAACCAGAAACCCAGGGTTTTGATGATGCTGATATAGTGGCCGTGATTCGGGCCGCTGACCGCATCAGGAGACCCATGTCAGAAGGAACGAAGAGCCAAGAACAGCTGACTACCCACTTCCCAATATGCACCACTATGGCAAAAAGTTCATACAACCGATCCGGATTTGGGATGTCGTCCACGGTATTGAACAGACGGAGCTCCAGGGGAAATGCCACGCGGTACGTCAGTTTGATGTGTCTGTCTTCTTGGTACTTGAATCGTTTCAGATGAAGGGCGAGAACGTTTGGTAACCGCTTGATTTTCATCCTGTGCCAGTGTTAGCAATGGGTAGCAAGAGTACTACAATGACACACAAACCTTCTCTCGGCCTCTTGCAGGTCGCAACAGGCATCGCAAAAGAACTTTTCCTTTTGGCATAACATTTCACTAGCGCTGAACTGTCGGAGACAGGCGGACACGCTGGAATTTTGCTCTATATCTATAGACAGATCAAGGAACGATTCATCGCGAGAGGACAACTAGGATGGCGTTGTGAGATGACGCGAGATGGAGTGCAGATTATGAGACACACGTTCTCGCATGTGAGACATCGCGTTTCACTCGTTAGTGTGCCTTCGAATATGCGATGTATGAAAGTCGCGCCTGGCGACGGTGTACTCGAGGTGGACGTGCTTGCGGTCATGACCTGGGGATGAGAGGCACTGGAAGAAGAATTCACCGAACGCGGTACTGGAAATCACGTTAATACAACAAGGGGGGATCGAGAGGAACAGTTGGACACACGGTCATCACCTGAGGCTAATTTCTGCATCTTTTCTTCCTCGATATCCTCGACTATGCGATTTAATAGATAATTAAGAAATTCGTGTGCGTCTTGATGCATGGTATTTCTGAATGCTTCATTCAACTCTCTGAGTTTTTCTATGAATGCACGCGGCGCGATGGTGCCCTTGTCGGCGGGGTTTTGGGATATGTGGATGAACAAGGCGCGGAGGGCGGAGAAGAGAGTGCGTGGTGCGCAGGGGACGGCCGGTGTTGGAGGATGCGGTGGAGCATTGGATGGTGGGGGATCTGGGATATACTTTCGGTCCTGTTTGCGGCGTGCGGGTGTCGCCGGGGAGGTGGGAGGATGAGTGGGCGCAAAGTGTGATGACAAGGCAGAAAAGTATGGATCTGTGTGTTGAAGGACGAGGTCTCGAAAGGGGTTGCAAAAGTAGAGCGCCTGGAGTACAGAATTGGCATAGCTAAAGGGGAGTCAGCGATGGTGAGCGGTGGGAATGGGTGGGACACGGACCAAGTGTTGCCAAACTACAGCAGAGGTTGATGAGTCGGGACAAGGAGGAGGGAAAGCAGACGTACGTTTTCTAGACCAAACTGCTTCCCGTCTGCGGTGCACGGTAATGGATCGGGTTTTTGAAGGGGGGTCTCTGAAGCTGTGGATGCTGGGTGGGAGAAGGATATCCACCTGGCGATGGCCATGCGAAGGAGCGGGAGGGAGGGAGAGTTGTGGACGGGAAGGGGGGAGGAGAACTGGGATGGGTGAGGGAGGAGCTCATGAGGCCCTGGCCGGGATCCGCTCCGCCGAAATGGCAATCACTCCAAAAGCTCGAACCTGTGCACATCTAAAATGAACACCTTCCACCGTGCCTGGTATTCCCCATGAGGACGACGTATGTCCCACAGATACACCCGCTCCAGCGTGTTCGAGCGGTACTATCTAAACTTAAACAGTCCCCATCTTCCGCACATGCACCCAATCACCCACTCGAACGACCCCTTCGCCCATGAATATCCCATTGCCCCCAACACAGGGCAAACTCATACGCTCTGGGTCCAAGCCACGCCGGAACTTCATTATAACCTTGTACGGGACCGCCGCGTCCCGAACACCAGTGGCTGGGTCAACGTTTGGCAGCTGTGAGAACACCTCGTCAGACGCTATTTCAAGCACGAAATTGTTGTAATTCGCACCAGACACCGAACACACTTGGACACGAGACGGACGATTCCCGTCGTCCCATCAGCGCCTGCTTCCTTGTCAGAAGAAATACACAGTTCAGTGACCACATCTTCAACAAAGGGTGCACCCGCTCCTTTGAAGACTATGTTGGGCCGGAACCTATAATTCAACGTGTGTCAACGTCGAGACACTTGTCCAGCAACGCTTTTTACATACCGTTCAACTTGCAATTCTTCCTCGGCCCACTTATCGCTTATACCCACTGTGCCTACCATATCTCTGATTCGCTCCTGGACAGCCCCCACGCTCTCCTCGGACAATAACATGAGTGGGTATCCATCTTGGAAATATGCAGGGGTATCCAGCTTCGGGAACCTTAAGGTGGGCGGAGAGTTCCGCACACGTGGGCCCTTGACCACCAAATGAACGGGGTACCCGATATACTCTGACAAAATCGTCGACGGAGATCGGCCAGACGCGGTTTCACAAATGTGCCCTTGGATATCATTCTGATCCCAGAGTTCGACATCATCAACACTAGGCAGCATCGACATACTAAGCGGGACGAGGGAATAAAACTTGGCAAGATGACTCACCATTCCCACTTTTCAAACGTGTCTCGGCTCGGGTTGAGAGGAAGTGAAAACGTTTCGCAGCCTGAGTCCTCTGGGAAAGCGACTTCGAGACAGCCGCCCCCAGGGACAGAAGGGTCTGTGACGATACGGGGGTGAATCAACACAATCTACGCCACCACGAAGCTGTTTCGTCAAACAGACAGGGACAATCGAGACCAGAACACACCTTGGCCACTTGCCGAGCTGTCACGACAACATGGTTGTCTGCCCTGATGACGCACCACTTTCGATCATGCTAATTGTGGGGTGAATGAACACGTTTGGGCGTAAAGTGCTGTGGAGGCGCACCTCGAGGCCCTGCAACGTGTACTGGGCTTCCTGAACCGACGTGGCTTTACAGCTCTAGGGAGCAGTTTCAATCGAGGGAGAGAAGATCGAGACGGTTTAGGCGATACCTTGATAGGGTGGATGAGAATCTTGGTCACCCGGAGGTTCGACATGTCGAACGTTGAGTAATCAATCGTCAATTCATCAGCCAGTACACCTTTGCTGGGCGATGAATCTCGCTGTCCTGAGAACATCAGATATTAAGTGGACTGATAGGGCAACGAGGCATTGTGTGACTTGGCTCCAAGGGCTCGGAAGATTTACCCACCAGACGACTTCTGCCTGTTGGACAGCACCATATATGCGATTGGGGCCAGTACAACGAGCATTGGGACCAAGATGCTAAGGAGGTCCTGCTCCATGAATGCATCCATGCTAGCTCTATGAGAAGGTGACGCGTGAGCAAGAAGCAGTAGGAAGGTAAAGTTTAAATTTGCGGACGTATGAAGTGGCGCAAAACCGGCGACCCAACTACTAAGCCAACAACCACACACTATAGTCATACAACGGTCAGCGACGAGCTATTCTACATCAATCACAAAAACGCCTCGATGCGGTGAGCATATCATCATAAAAGTCGTCCGCACAATCACCTCATCCTACTCCGTTCTCATGATGATATGAACGCCACTGTCCGTGCTCACGATATCACTGATCTCCCCTACTTGGAGTGCAAATGCGGCTTCCTCAAATGGCTTCTGCATCTGTCCACGACTGAACAGGCCGAGATCGCCATTCTTGTCATGTGAAGAACAATCCGAGTGCTCCTTGGCGAGCTCGCCAAATGTGGCCGACTTGTCTGACGATGTGTTGATCTCTGCTTGATGCTTTCGCAGAATAGCGATCGCGTCATCCTTGGGCAGAGTGATCGTGGACTAGAAGACGCGTTCAAGGCATGGACGATAAGAAGGATGTCGGGAACGGTACGTACTTCTTTCCAGCTCGACGGACGTCGACTTTCCTTGTGTTTGATCAGCAGATGGCTTGCCCTGATCTGCTCCGGTTGTTTAAGATAATGTGCATCGGGGAGTTTGCTTGCTTCGTCTTCGGTCAGTTGCTTTGGGCGCGTCCAGCTTGATTCCTTGGTGTCACGGTTGAAATAGTAGGGGACCTTGTGGGTGGACGACATGCGGATTTCCCATTGCTCGGATGAAGACTGTTGAGATGATACTTTGAGTGCATGACGCTCTGTACACATCCGAGGCCACGAACCATTGTGCAAATGGTAGATCAGCGCACAGAGATGGCAAGTGGAGCATCGCTCGCAACACTACCACCTTGCTTATGTAACGCAATCTACACTTTGATCATGGGTCCGGACTGGGTGACTGACAGCCCATTGACGACTCTATGTCAGAACTAATATCCAGTGATTGCAGATCAAAGCCTAGCAATGTTATTGGAATAGCAGACAAGTGACTGTACTATATCGTATGTTAATGAAGTGCTCATTGTTCATGGAACCATACACTGCGATCACATGCACCATCATGCTCAGCCACTCAGCCACCGTCTTGCATTCCATCACCTGCTGCGCTGGCATGTCCTTGGGTCGTGTCCATCCTCTCGTCGCCTTGCCCTGGACCTCGGCGCGTCTCGCGTGCAGGGCGGACAAGTGTGGCGATTGAAGGGGCAAATCGTTAGTGGCGGAGACGGGGAGGTCGGACTCGGACTCTTCGGAACCAGAGTGCGTTGATGGTCAATAGGTAGCGTGGTAGGCGGACGGGTTCTGGAGGGCTTGGATCTCCTTCAAGGGGTCTTGGACTTTGAGACAAGTTCTCCGTCCGTAGCAACCACGAGTGGATGAGATGGTACTGTGTGCCAAGTTTTGTAGCACAACGTACCTGTTCTAGAAAATGGGATATTTGGACGCACCCTTCGATAGTATTAGGAACGTTATTTGACTCCGCAGGTTGGTTGCAGAGGCTATTAAAACCGTTAGCATCTGGCACAACCGATACCGTGGCCACGATGTTGCGTTTCTGGTGTAATCCTGTTCGAGGACATCCACGTTTGCCTGAGTTGTTCCACCGCCTTCTTGTACGCTCGCTCCTTTTTCCTGGCCGCCATCGACGTTCACCGCTGTGCCTTCTCAGATTTTGTCGATACGGACAATCCAGGGGCCTGTCAAATGAGAGTTACGGTCGGTTGAGAGCACAGAAAAGGGTACGTACAATTGACGACGTCTTCTGGTCGAATGAATGGGCAATAGTGAGAAATGGCTTGCTCAGAGAACAATCAGTGCCACATTCCATGCGGCAAGGAGGTTGACGCGATGATACGGTGACCTTAGTTGCACATGGACAACTTGAAGATCGTCGAAGTGTGTCACAAGCAGGTACACAAGACCTGTGTCGTGGCGTTCCGAGGTTGGGGCTCCTCCATCGAGCTCCATCGAGTTCATGGGAAGTTCCAACAGGTCGGTACATATCCTTGACTTCACTGTAGTCTGCGCTCCTCGTATTAGATTACTAGGTCATGTAGCTCTTCTATATCATCGCTGCGTCGCGTACCCCTCTGGATTTTTAGTCTGCCAGTTCCACAAGTCCCTGCACATCACTTCCAGCGTCTGCGGCGCCTTGAACCCAAGTTCCTTCTCCGCAAGCGTCGGATCTGCCGTCAGATCGGGGACGTCGCCGCGTCTGCATCAGTGGCATTTTAGCGGGCGTGATCAAGGTACAAGTATGCATGTGCCAACGCACCGCCTCCCAATGATCTCATACTGGTAATCAAATCCGGTCGCTTTCCTCATCGCATCGATGATCTGGAGAACGCTCATCCCCCGACCCTTGCCAAGGTTGTAAGCCTTGTAGCAAGCTTCGTCGGGACAGTTGTCAAAGACGATCGAGTCGGGCGCGAGCGCGTCGAGGGCAAGCAAGTGCCCAGACGCCAGGTCGAGCACATGAAGGTAGTCCCGGACGCACGTACCATCCCTGGATCGGTCAGCGACGGTCGGACATGCGTTCGCATATTGACTTACGGCGTAGGATAGTCGTTCCCAAACACCTTGAACGTTGAAAGGTCCACTCGCCCGACCGCTATATGGGCTAATAGAGGCAACAGATTCCCAGGTCGACCGCAAGGGTCCTCCCCGATTAGTCCAGAAGGATGCGCGCCAGCAGGGCTGCGCCAAACTCAGTGACGGATAGATTACGAGGCAGAAACGTGTCCTTACTTGAAGTAACGAAGGGATATCGCACGCCAACGCGGTTCAGCTGCACCAATGGATGAACGTGACGCCGGACCCAGATCATCCATGACCTACCATGGCATAGATCATCGATGATCGTTTCCGACATGATCTTGGTCTTGCCATACGGACTATCAGCCTTTAGGCGTGTCGTCTCGGGTATCGGGATGATCGGAGGTGTTCCATACACAGTCGCCGACGAGGAATAGACAATCCGCGTACAATCATACTCGGACATGGTCTGCAAGAGCGTGATGGTCGCAGAAACATTGTTGGTATAATACGTCAACGGAATCTCGACCGATTCGCCGACCGCCTTGTAAGCCTGTCCACAACATGCACAGCATCAGCAACGTGCAACAGTAAACCCTCAGAGTCAACGGTGCACGCACAGCGATGTGGATGACGCCCCAGATGCCTCCTTTGCCATATTTCTCAAAAACGGCTCTGACCTGGTCGGCACTCGTCAGGTCGTATGGGAAGGCGTCGATCTCTGCACTGTCCTTGTCCGCGTCCGTCGCATTCTCAGGGAGTGCGTCGCGAGCGAGTTGTGCGACTCGTGCCAACGCGGCAGGATGCGAATTGTGGTGGTTGTCGATCGAAATCACCTTGTATCGTCTCGTTTGTTGTAGGGCGTAGACGACATGAGAGCCTATCGTCTGGTGAGCGGTCGTCTTGGGGAAAGCGAAAAAGCGTGCTCTTTAGGGAAAAAAAAATACCTACCAATATAGCCTGCTCCGCCGGTGACCAGGACACGCTACAAGGATCCGTGAGTTCGTCATTTGCATTTCAGAGGCCAACGCACTCGTAGACCATGCTCGGTGGACATGATTAGTGGGATTGGAGTAGCGTTGCGGTTGTCAGTCAAGGGATGGAGAGACCGCCAAGTTCGGGTCGCTAACCATTGAAAAACACGCGACCGGGTCTATTACGCTAAGGGTGTGGATGTAGTACATAAACATAACATGACATCTCCATGTGCTCGTCACCGTTCCTCCATTCGCACGTCCCCCTCGCCAGCCGGCGCAGCACCCGTATTACTCGTACCATCTGCCATGTTTTTATCCTCAGCTGTAGCAGCACCGGCGTTCGTCTCATTCTCGTCCATCTTTTGCGCCTTTTCTTTTTCCCTCTCTCGCTCCCGTTCCCGCTCCTTCTCCGCATCGATCTCCTGCGCAAGGAGGAGCACATCACCCGTACCGATCTTGCCGAAATGCTGCAGGTGCTGATCCCGTGCAGTTCGCAGAGCCAGCCACGACCACCGTTGTTTGTTCTACGTAAACGTGCTGCGTCAGCTAGACGACGGCAATGCGCAAAGACAGTTCTTACGTCTTCAAATTTCAGTATGTGTTCGTCAGGTGGAGCGGGCGCTGGTGCAGATGACTGTGCAGATGTCGTTGCTGCAGGCGCCGGCGGTGCTGGAGCTGGGGCTGCGACAACCGGGGCAACTGAAGGGGCCTCCGTCCCAGATAGCCTTGTTGGCACAGATGTCCCGGGCTTGGGAGGTAGTGAAGGATGTATCGGGGACCCAGCAACAGGCGGAGGAGCAGCCGATATGGGTTCTGCTTTGGCAGGTTCCGCAGCCATTTCCTGTGAGGGTGTTGGCCCTTCCGTTGCTTGGGCAGCAGCTTTGGCCCGAGCCTGAGCTATCCGCTCTGCAGTCTTCGCCAACGTTTTCTTCCGCAATTCGATTCGGGCATCTTCTTGCTTGATCTTTTTCACAAAATCTCTAACGTCACCCGCCCTAGTATAGCAGAGTCAGTAATGCAACCCTTGGCAGAAATCGAGAGTAGCTCAACTGGAAGGGGTTTTGGATGTCGGAGAGGTCTCTGTATCCCATCTCCCAAATCTCTGTCAGTGGTTGAGAACCAAGACTCCACCGCCATTCCTCTGGTTCTTCCCTTCTCTTTGCGCGCAACTCCTTTGTCGCTTCCTCGAGCCCAACTCTCTTCCCATTCACCTCTGCGCTCCATGGTTCACGGTCAAACGGTGCACATAGGTCGTTCTTCCACTTCACCCAGTTTTTCTCCCGCTCGAGAATGGTGTTGACTGTGTCCGCAAAGGCCGGTCCGTTTGGAGCAGTGGAGCGTAATTCCGCCGTCGCTTTTACAATGGTATCCTGAACCCACTGCACATCCGCAGGCTCAAGAGTAAAGTCCATCTGAAGCGAACGATTGCGCGGCGTTGCCCACGTCGCTTTGGCCGACTTTGTAAACGATAACAAGTGGTTGAGGAGAATAACAAGTTGGAAGAGAACTTGCCGTCGAAAATGCGTATCCGCAATCTAGACACATCAAAATGTAAATAGAGCAAGACTCCAACAAGGAACGAATCAACAGACTTCGAGATTCAGCAAGTCCGGGCTCGTGAGGAATTTTGCAAAGAAATAGTCGCTGGTGTTGATCTCTTCCCCGGGTTCGACCTCACGCTTGCGTTTCAGGGGCCCAGATTGATTTGTCGATGCTCTATTCCCCATCATGGCACGCTCTTTCGTCGTAGCTTCCTTGATAACAGGCAGAACCTTCTCGACAGCCTGCCTAAAGTTTTCAAAGGTGTCCGGGTTAGCAAAGATGGGCGGCCGCGAGAATGGGTGTTGGAGGGACCAAAACGTTTTGTAGAAATCTTGACAAGGCGATCGTTGAGCGAGTGAGAGACCACCAAATGGAAAGCAGATCATACCGTCCTTGTCGAGCTTTGGCTGTTTCTTTGTTTCGTCCGTCCCCTGCTCTTGGTCAACATCCATTTTATCACCCGAAAGTGACGACTTCAACGACTCGTCCTTCATCTCTGCATCCCCTCGACCGACTTCCACAGTTCCCTCCCACACGGGACCATACTCTCCTCGCAAATTCACACCACTTCTCTCGCCTAGAGGAAAGACGCCACTTAGAAAAGTTAATATCCGACCACAAAACATGGTCGTAGACCCCGTCTTGGACAACCGCCGAAGGAGGTCGTTCAACGTCCGAAGCAATATGAGCGCTTTGCCCTTTTGCGGTACCATACCCTGCGTGAGCCGAGACGCCTGCATCTCGATCCATGAAAAGATGTGCGAGCACGACTCAATCGTCTGCGTCTCCAACAAATCTTGAAGTACCGTAAACGGGAACGCGGGTTCACAAGCATCTACGTGCGCAACGTGTCGTATATGTCAGACTGACGCCAACTGTACTGGTGTCGTATGCGCGCACCTTGCTCGGTGAACGTGAGGGCGAGATCGAGTCGGTCCTGTAAACCATCGTAATAGTCTGCGCGCTCTTCTTTCAACGCATTTCCCTCGGTGGCCTGTAAACAAAAACGTCCAGTTGGTCCATCAATCATGCAACTACGACCACCACCCGCACGACGCACCGCTAATGCAAAGATCTCTTTCCTCAGCACGAGCTCCCACCGACTCTTCACGTTCTCCTGCGACGACGCACCCTGGAACTTGTGCACCTCCTGAGCGACCTCGTCGTCGAGTATTTTCTGGTCAAATGGACGCGCTGGAAAGGATGCGAGCAGCCTCTGAATGCATTCCGTTTGCGAGGTCATTGACTCGGAGTGGTTGGGTGAGACAAGTCTAAAAGGAGTCTGCCGAGATGCCGACAGCCTGAGCATCTCAGCTCTGCGCATTATCGTCTCTTGACCACTGGCATGTCTTTCGACGACCTCCACAGCAACCTCGGCGCGTCAAACAGTCAAGTTGCAACGGAGATCGTCGACGTCGAGCTTGATGTCAAGTTGTTGAGCTCTTTTGTCGAAGAAAGCGAGGAAATCCATGCAGATGACTCGGAGCTGTTGGCACGCTTGGAGAGTGCGGATACCATGGCGAGCGGGGTAGAGACCAGACTGGACGAGATCCTGGACACGCTAGACGACCTTCTCACACGTCTTGAGCCAAAGGATGGCAATAGCGATACACCACAGCAGGTTACGATACCACGCTCCGAGTCACAATCCGAGCGTCCACCTTCAGAGCAATCATGAGGTTCGTCATGCATATTATTGGATCGCGCAGACACCGATCTACTCTGACAGCTTACATAGAGCATGATTCTACCCAGAAACTAACGTCCACCACATGTAGTGCGAATATGTATGTAGCAGGTGGGATTACATCCATCAAGGATATCCAATGTATATCACGTCTTCGGATCTTCCGCGAGCGAAGTAATTCGTTTTACAGTGTGTACAACGTCCGAGCCCTTACGAGCAAACACAAGCTAGGACCATGGCTGATCAGAAAATCTCAATCACAACTGCGACGAGCAGAACGCACTAGATATGGGTTCGCATTTGATCCAGTGGTATCCGCAAGTACCTCGTCCTTCGGACCCTCTGTTACGGTCGAGTCATTGTATTTGAACCACTCATCTGGTTTGTCCGGTAGGTTTCGAGAGTAGAAAAAGTAGTGCCCAAATGACGGTGAAGAGCCTCGGTGAATGAAAACAGAAGTGAGTTCATAAGCGAATGTTGTGTCGTCTTTCCATAAGTCCTCCAACTCTTCCTTGAGTCTTACGATATCTTTGCGAAGCCCTTCGACTTCACTCTGGACGACCTGCTGCTCATTGTTCAATTGAGCCACAAGTTCGTCGTCGAGTTGGGGGAGCACGACATTTTCTTGCTTGGTCAGGAAGTTGAGGGTACTGTCGAGACAAGGGCCGAACGGTGCATGCTGTGCAATCCCGATGAATCCTGTGTAGGGTCTTTATGAAGAACGCACGCATACCTTGTGTTCAGTGAGCAAACGTAGACGTTCCCTCCGAGCAATCAGCGTAGTCTGTATGCTTTTAGACTTTGCTTTCTTGTGTGGATCTGCCGAGTCGAGGAAACGATCCATATAGATCGTTTTACCAAACTTGACGTATGCTTGAGATTTGTA
>JBBPTD010000436.1:0-26636 GCA_038093895.1 Boletus aff. mottiae
TCAGGAAAACATTATATCAGTCGAGATCCAACAGTCATCATGGTCTTATTTTGTGGTATTGGCCATGTAATATACAATATCTATCATCTAGAACATATTCGGCATGGGGAGGCAGCTGGGGTAGACTCCTTTTTCACGTTGGCGCAAACAGTGGTGGTGGCGCAAACAGTGGTGGATGACTGTATTACTCGCTAGGTAGCATGGGTGTTATATCTCGGGTATTCTTGGTGGCTCTGATGCTTGCCAGCCTTCGCTCCCTGCCTTGCTCCGCCCACCAGATTGTCTCCTGGACTGCGTATATTCCTCATCTTTAGGTCATTATGTTCCCCCACTGCGCTCGAGTACGTAGTATCATCATGTCATCATTCATGCCTCCACTCTAGGCTATACATATATCATTCTCCGAAAGTTTGCCGTCACTTGGCATCAGTGCCGCCTGCGATGTCCTCTGGCCACATAGGTGGAATGACCACCTCTCGTAGACGGTCTTGTTCGCCCTTGCACCACGCTGGCTTCAAATTCATGAGACGCCGACCGTCCTCGTCGGTTTGACCCTTGCCACCCAAGTCTACCCTAAACATGCCATGTACATTGATTCCCATCCTCTCCCAGTACGAACGACACTACCCGGTCGACAACGACACAGCTATGATCAACGCGCGATTCGTCATCCTTATCCGACAGGTCCTCAGAAAGTGACCGGGGGTCCAGGGAAGGCGAACGCATGCAACGCTTTAAAATGTCTCAGGTCTGGTCGGCATCATCAAGTAGTAGTGTGGGTATCGGAGACGGGAACGGAGCCAACGACACAGCTTGTCATGTACTACATGCATCGGATTGAATCGGATTTGGCATTGAAGTTTTGGCTCTAGGTATGTGGTCTTATTTCATACTCGTTATCATGTCGGTGGGTTGTGTCTGGGGACGTCGTCCGAATTAACCAGGGTAGTTACACCAGGACGATGCTCCTAGTGTTTTCTTTCCGTTAAAGTCTAACCTCTCCCACACCTCCCTGTCCTTCCCATTTCATTTCCATCAACCTTCCCGGGCAGCCGAGCTTCGAGGGAGTACACGTACACGTGCGTGTCGAGGGCTGGACACTCTGATTTCCAAACTGCTTGCGTTATCATAGGTTAAGCCACTTCGTCTCCTATTCTTTTTTTCCTACTACCGATCTGTTCACCCGCCTTGACGGTGCTGAATGGAAGGTTGGCGCACTTGTCGTGGCTCTTCATTGGCCTTTTGGCCACTAGCGGACATCCTTGTCTAGCGCCACTCCGATCGAGAGCATAAGTATCGCGTCTTTGAAGGTAATTTCCCAGGCAGACGGGTTTCGGGGTTCCTTTCACGTTGGACTCGGAGCGACCCTCTCGTCCGCGGTTGCGCCTCAATCTAGCCGCTTCCAACGCTCTTGACCTTGCCTGTCCCTAGTTTTGGTTCGCAGGCCCTTGAGTCGCGTCGAGTCATCTTGTGCTTCGCGATACGTCTATGGTATGCCGCATCATCCAAGAGTGGGATATACGGACAAGATGAGACTTGCGTGAAAGACGCACCTCGGAAATCGACTTATGACGTATTTATTACAGAATACTTTGGAGCCCGTCTAGATCGCACCCAGAGAAGGATGCCTTTGGATGTCGCGGGAACATCTCGATTGAGTCGGAGCTCTCACTGTGAGTTGGAGAAACGGTACATTGACGAAGGCTGGACGTTCAATTGCGAGCTTGCCTCATATGAATAAGATAATTACTGATTCCACGGACTTGGATCCCCAGCCAACGGGTACTCTCCGAGGAGTTGTCGTATCGTGCATCATGAGTAGAGATACGGGCCTCGAGGGGGGAAAGTACTCTCGTTGTCACCTCGGCTTCTATAGTTCTGGGACGTACAAGGGCGCAACTCCAATATCAACAAGGACGTACACTTGTCTATCCAGTTCGTAAATGCATCACGGTAAGCGAACCCCCTATCAGTTGACAGTATGAAACGTCCGTTTTTTTCTTGATCCGCTGTGCACCAGAAGCACAAGGCCTATCAGCGGGAGAAGTCGGTTCGGTTTCCATCGCCCCCTTTGCGTTGACCCAATCGGTCCAACGAATAAGCGTCTGCCAAGTTCCCGTTTTGTCCACCTCTGTTCGCGCGCTGTATGCTGTGTCACCGCACTCCGCATCCGCTTTCGACTCCAAGGCTGTGAGTCCGCTGGATCTCCACCTCCGTCGTTTTGGTTACCGAGTTGACCGGTGTCAACCAGACAGCCTTGAATGGGTACTTGCGTACGTACGTGGCCGAGGTGCCATACATAAAATCCAGGACGGGGTTCGTTTCATATGCGCCCATACGCTCCCACTGGGATTCACATCGCCACTGTTCGGGCTCTCAAGCTTTACGCCCACCCTTTATCTCTTAACGACTGGTTCGTCGTGGACGTTTATCATCGGCGTTGTACTTGACCTTGACCTTGACGACGACAGACGATTATAATCGAACAACGCTTTCTCATCTGCATCGTTGCATTGTTCATCTTTCTCTCTCTCTCACGAATCGAGACGACCAGCCATGATGAAACTATCCTACATCTTTTGTACGCCAAAGTACATCAAGATGCCCGGTCGCGAGTCTAGACGCGCGTCGATGCGCCAACGATCGCGTGAATTGTAAGTTGATGTTTAATCATCAGTACCACTAGTGGGTGGGTGAGATGGACGCGTTTCATGACCACCCAGATTCACATTCATGTTGTTCGAGACTTGGATGACCCTGACTGACACGCTTTCTTCGTGTAGTGCGGGCGAAATACCGTCGCCCTGGCAGATGAATTTATCAGAGATTCGAAAGTCGCTCGAATACGAGCCAGCAGGCCACGTTACGCGCCTGATCATCCATCCATCCTATTAAAGGATCGTTATCGCAAAGAAGAAGAACGGCGTGTTGGATATTAGATTCGGAGCGGAAGATATCGTTCAGTGGAAATCGGATTGCAGGAAAGATAAAACGTGTAGCTTTAGCATCAAATTGTCAACACAACTAGGCAGCAGGATATGAATATGCAGTTATCATATGGTCAACACTTTTTTGGATGACTGCCCCTTGTTCGGTTTCGACTTGGGACCCTTGTCGCGCAAGATGGCATGTCCTGCTGCCCTCCGCTCTGCCAATTCGGTTTCGACCTGTTTCAAATCCCGTGCATCAAGCGCCCTCCTCCTTGCAATTGATTGCAAAATCTTGTCCCTCCGAACATGACCTGTGAACCGCCACGTCTTGCTCCCAGCTTGAGACATGCGAATCAGCTCGTGTCGCCTCATACGAGTGACCAACTTGAGCGCAAACCGCTCCTCCAACCACTTTTCACGCTTCTCGCGCTCCCGCTTATCCATGTCCTCCATATCCTGCGGATAATAAAACGGGTCGACGAGGCCGACGACGGCACGCTTGTACGTCCTGTGCGAGCCGACAGGTCTCATACCCAACTGCGTGCGGCGCAACGGTGAGATATAGTTGGCCGTGCGGATATACGTCGTCTTGACGCCGTACACCGCCCAGAGATACGATCGCACGTCCGTCTTGGTGACCGAGGGCGGAATCCGGAACGTGGCTTCGTATGGATTGTACGGTTTGCCTTGGGGTGCATAATTCCGTACCATCCGAAAGGTGGTGTTGGGGAGGTATATTTTTTGGCCGACGACGTGGGTGACGGGTTGGCCGGTGCGTTTGGACGTGGCGAGGGTGACACCGCGGAGACGGGTGCGACGGGCGTTGAGGGCGTCGAGCCATTCGGAGGGGGTGGGGGGGTGGCCGTCTTTTTGGCGGAGATGGCCCTTGGCGAGTTGGCGCATGTAGGTGGCGTGTTCGGTGGGTGTGAGGGGGCTGTTGGGCGGGGGGAGGAGGTGCGGGGGTTTCTTGAGACGACGGGCGCGGACGGCGAGCGGGGTGGAGGCGTCGCGTGCGGTTGCTGCATGGGGAGGGAGTGCACTGTACGACCGACGCAACACGCGTGCGACGGTCTGCATGACCGGCGACATTGTCAGTGTCAGTTGCGAAAAGCAAGGGAATCCTTTTGTAGGTCACGTGTC
Organism: Boletus aff. mottiae; assembly: GCA_038093895.1. NCBI lineage: Eukaryota > Fungi > Basidiomycota > Agaricomycetes > Boletales > Boletaceae > Boletus > Boletus aff. mottiae. The sequence goes on from JBBPTD010000436.1 coordinate 4,071, forward strand.
AGAAAAGTCACGTGGTGAGCAGCGACGTGGGCTAATCTTGTTTTCGTAGTTGTGACCCTAATCCTGATCGTCGCTCGTCCGTTGTAGACCGACATGGTCTTTTGTGGTCGTGCTTTCCGTTTTTTGAGGGGGCTGTTTGTGCCCTTGGCAGCCATCTTTGCTTTCTCTTCTCTGCTCACTTTTGTTTTCATTCTCTACCAACCCACACCCGGTCCGGGGCTCTCACAGCGACTTGGATGGCAGTCCTGGGATGCAGTGACGACCGTAGACTACTTCGAGGACGGAAGTCAAGATCCAGGACTAGGGAGTATCCCACAAGACCGACCGTTATCGAACACAAGCTGGTGGAACGTGTCCATGCCAGGAGAGGACACGTCGAGTTACCCATCTGACGCTTGGGTCCCTCTGTGGCCGCATGACACTGGACGTGCGTCCCAGTCACAACCTTTCATCTCATCGTCTAACGCTAACCCTCGACCTTGATAGTCTCCGAGATGGCGATCACCAGGTGTTTCGTGCCACCTGGGTTTGTCGGGGACATGTGTGCGCCCGAGACGAGCCCTGAAATGGACGCTATCAAGGGCAAGTGGGTGCGTGTTGATCGGGACTTGAACGCAGAGAATGGGATATGGAGTTTGGTGAGATGGGGTCTGGGTGTATGCGGCTACGCGCTGACGTGGGTACTAGAGCATATACTACAGACGAACAAGACGTCTCGATATCCCCCTCATCACAGACCTTCAGCTCCTCTCGCCAGGGGAGGAGCCTACGCCTCCCACAGACTCATGGGTCAAAGTCGAGCATTCGATTCGGGACGGCGTCATGCGTACAGAACCACTTTTCTTGTGGTACAAGATGGGCAAGACGATGCAGGAGATGAATGCAGAGGAAAAGAATAACATCATCACCGAGCTTGACGTCCTCTTTGGTGAAGACCGGCCGTGGTTTGGGTTTGAAAAACTGGAACCACCAGTCACCCCAGAACAAGAGGGCCGCATATCGAGCATCTTTGTGACATATAGAAGGGGCGTCAAGCGTGAGTTGAGATGAATCGGGTGCCCGGACGATCGTTTAAATGCTCCCCCTTTAGCCGTTCCTCGAGCACCCCCACTTCATTTTTCGAAAGATGGCCGGTTCAGGATCCTTCAAGTTGCTGATTTACACTACTCGGTGTCTCGCGGTGCTTGTCGTGATACGGTGTTTGATCCATGTCAAGGCTCCGACAACCTCACGAATTCCTTGCTGGGACGTGTCCTCGATACCGAGAAACCCGATCTGGTCGTCTTCACAGGCGATCAGCTCAATGGACAAGGAACGTCTTGGGACCCCAAGTCGGTGCTCGCCAAATTTGCAGCCGAGGTCACTGACAGAAAGATTCCATGGGCGGCTGTGTTTGGAAATCACGACGAAGAGAACGGGGACGTCAAGGCTGAACAAGTAAGAATGATGCAGGCACTGCCATACTCGCTTGTCGAGCGTGGCCCCAAAGATATCCACGGCGTGGGCAATTACGTGCTCAAGGTGAGGAGTGCAGATAGGTGCGTTGGACGTCCACGATAGGGTGGATATATGCGCTCATGCTAGCTGGTAGTTCGATGACACATTTGCTGACGCTGTACTTTTTGGATTCTGGATCGTACTCGAAAGGGTATCTAGACTGGTTTGGGTACTTTTTCCCTACCGAATACGACTGGATCCACACGGTGAGCGTATGCACTTGGCAATTATCCCTCGGGAGCTGACGTGTCATTGTCAGAACCAAATCGAGTGGTTCCTTCAACAATCTCGTTCGATTGAATCCATCGAGCGTCCGTTCCAGCCAGACACGTCTGATGGCTTGTGGGAACGACAATCTGACCAGATCGCACCCATGACACGCAAGCATGCCAAACCGAATGCGCTCATTTTTTTCCATATTCCATTGTGTGTTTCTCTCGGTTTTCTCGATGGCTGATCGGACCTGATTTATTTCTAGACAAGAATCATATGGAACGCCGGACAAGGATAGCCGTACTGGCGCACCACTCGACATTGGGCTACATGGACTCGAGGGTCCAGGGTCTGCGAAAAAGAGCGATGGGATGTTTGAGAAGGGATTGCTCACGGCTTTGGAGAGCGAGCATAAGGCTGGAGGTGCCATCCCGGAAGTCAAGGTCGTTGCCAACGGCCATTGTCACAGTACGTGGCGCGGCGGACTTCTAAGTTGTGTCCGCTGACTTGCGTGCCAGTTACTGAAGACTGTAAGCGTGTTCAGGACGTGTGGTTGTGCTTTGGAGGTGGCGGGTGAGTTTGGTTTATGCTGTGTATTGACTATATGATGACGGGTTTGTCTGCAGATCCTACTCTGGGTACGGCAAAGTTGGGTGAGTTTGTCGTGCTGGTGACGGTGGCATCGATCTCACGGATTCGCAGGTTTGACCGACGATTCCGGGTGTATGATGTCTCGGATTATGGGGAGACGATCAAGACATACAAGCGTAGTGAGCACGATGAGGTTCTGGACGAGTTTGTTCTTGCTGGTAGTGGTGCAGCGCCGTACAATAGCGAATAGAATTTTATTTTATTGTGTATGTTTCGGATGCACGGCTGAAATTCCCACCGGCGACGTTCAAAGGTGTATGAGCCACTGCACCTCTTCAATGGCTTCCCCTTCCATCCCACAACAACCCCCGTCCTCCGATGCCCACAAATCTCGTCGCGACAACCAGTCCGTCTCTTCAACGCACTCCACATCCTCCTCGTCTCGTTCAGCACGTGCAGCCCATGTGAGTTCCGTGGTGCGGCCTTTTTCCCCGTCTTATCACTCCTTGTCCAGCCTGCAGTCGAATCGGCCGTCACAAGGCTCCTCGTAGCCATAAAGCAACTCCTCGAGTCCCTCACCATGTGGAGCAACCTCCAGGTCACAGAAGCCCAAATCAGCGACGTCTACGTCCGTCTGGGCAATGACTTCAACGCAGCAGTGGCTGCATTTGCATCATTTGATATAGACATGAGGTGCGCACCCATCAACACGCGCCAATCCTCGTGTATAATGCCAAGTACGTTTTTAGAGACCTCATGTCCATTCCCGAAGACCTCCGTGACGTCCTCGAAACCTGTTTGGCTGAAGACGCAACACCCGACAATCTGGCGATATATCTACCCAAGGTCCGCGCGATCATCACGCGCCTCTTGCAAGGCCTCCGCACCAAACAATCCATGTACCGTCGCATCGTCTCCGACCAGCAACCATCTCATCAACGCTCCGGTAGTTCGCATGCACGCACCACCTCCCGCTCGTCGAGGTCCGACAAGACCATCAGGCCGGATAGCGAGGTCAAACAACACCGGTCGCAGTTATCGCGGTCGTATGCCGACGAAGAACGACATGTGGAGAGAGAGAGGGACAATGCACATGTCGCGCGGCAGGCGAACAGGGCTGCTTCCCATTCCTCACGGCAGTCCGAATCCCGAATACAAGTACAACCACAACCCCGTATGACGCCACCACCGGTCTTTCAAGAACCGGACGACGACCCGCCTGCCAACGACAGGACGTTGACGAGTCATTTGAATGGCCACGCCTCGCGAGTGTCACAGCCACTGTTACGAAACCCACAGCCTGTATCTTATGCCCCTCTGGGGCAGCATGCGCCTGCTGAGCCAGGCGCGCCGACCCCGCCCAACCCACGTGCATCTAATCTACCCACCCCGGAAACGGACAGAGAAGTACCCTCCGTACCTCCCGCTCAATCTGCGCTCGTCCCCGCTTCTGTCAAGCGCTACTCCCTCGTTGACAAACCCGTCTCATCACCACCTAGATCACCTCCTACTGTCATCATTGAAGAACCCTCGCCGGATCGGAATGACACCAATGGCGTCGACACATCTCCCCCACAAACGCCGCTCATAGAACCATCCGACGTGCCGGCGGTCGCAAGTTCGCTCGCTGCGCTCAAGAAGAGCGAGGCGCTCGAACGGAGGGCGTCCAAGCGGTTCTCGACGTACCACTTTAGCAAGATGACAGGCGGTGCGATTACGCGCGAGCGCACCTTAACAGTGTCCCCGAACAACCGTCGGTCGATGGCTGCCTCGTCGACGTCGACACTGTCGGCGGGAGATCTGGCGGTCTTGACAGAGACAGACGAGCCCGAGGGTGGGACTTCGAAACGGATACTGCGTACGCCGTCGCCTGCAGGTGTGGAGGTTGCACCGCCCGTCCCGCCATTACCACCTTCGGTGAGCGACGCTGCGCGTCCGCCGGTCCCGCCTCTACCGCCATCCTATCTGAGTAAATTATCGGAGGAGATAGAGCCAGAGGACGTTTTTCAGCCTACAGCTTTTCCTGTTTTCCTCCAGGTCGGCCGGGAAGTCAAGAAGGTCACTCTCGAACCGGGATTGACGTTTGCGTTCCTTCGTATGCTCTTTGTAGACAGGTTTTCTTATAACCCCGGGATGGAGAATTTCCCTGCCATATACATACGAGATCCGTCGAGTGGTGTGCAGTACGAGCTGGAGGACATTGACGAAGTAAAGGAAAAATGTCTGTTATCGCTCAACATTGAACGTGAGTTGTCGTCACTCTGCTAGTTTGATGTTCGCTCAACCATACACATTTACAGCATTGGATCAGATCAAGCAACATATTGATGCACAGATATCTGTCTTGTCCAACGACCTGAAAGAGCTCAAGAGCACTATGGTTAACAACAGGCGGGCGTCTTTGCCCTTTAACCCCATCGTCGCGCACGACTTTGCAGAGAGTACGCCTGTCGCCGACCGCCCCTCCGAAAAACAGTTTGCACACATAGCCCACCGACTCTCGCGCATCGTCGGCGACGCGCACAACCATTCCAACCCTTTCATATTTCCGCAAATGACCGGTCAATCGCTCCAGCTCCAACCACAAACGACAGGCGCGTCCATCATGTCCGAGTACTCGAGCCGCGTCGTCAACGACCTCAAGACCCAATTTGACGAAGTCCAAAACCTCCGACGTGACTTGGGGATCATGCGCCAACTCTACACCGAATTCATGAAATCGACCAAGGAGTCGCTCGGGGCACTACGGACGCAGACCCAATCGGTGAAGCAGCTCGCGAGCGCCAAGGTGGGCGGTGCGCGTGCGTACATCAACACGGGCAAGACCAAGCTCGATTCGAGGAGTCAAAACGTGCTCACCAAGATTGAGGAGCTGCAGGATACCGTGGAGGCGCTGAAAGACGACGTGACCAAGCGCCATATGACGCCTAAACCGGCAGTGCTCAAGGCGATCCAGGAGGACGTTGCGTCGTCATCGACGGAGCTCACCAGCCTCAAGGAACACATTGATACGATAAAGCCAATGTGGAAGAAGACGTGGGAGGAAGAGTTGCAGAATATCGTGGAGGAGCAAGGCTTCTTGGGGCATCAGGAGGAGCTGTTGGGAGATTTACTCGAGGACCACAAGGCGCTCGCCGAAGTTTTGGGGCACGTGCAAAAAGTGATTTCTCTTCGGGGAGGAGGGGCATCGGGGCGCGGCAGTGGACGTGGGCGGAGCTATAAACCCCTGCTTGCCGAGGAAGGACACGGTGGGTTGAGCACGGTCATGATGGAGATTCGAGGTGCGGCTGTGGACCCTGAGAAGCGGATGAAGGCGATTGCGGCGAATCAAAAGAACCGGGAGAAGGAGTTGGCGAGTCGGTCGGACGAGTTTCAGAATGAGTTGGAGGGGTTTGTGAATGGGAAGAGGCTCAAGATGACCGGGGGTGCGGAGGAGGTGGAGAGGGTGAGGCAGAAGAGGAATGATTTGGCGCTCAAGGCGATGTTTAATAGTGCGTCTGGTCTTGGGGTAGGTGGGGAGGTGACGGCGGTGTCACCGACTGTCTAACTGGTGAGTAAGATGGAGATGGAGATGGAGATGGAGATGGCCCACATCATCGGGATGAAGGTAAAGGTAAAAGGCAGAGGTGGGGAAGAGAGTCAACGTCGTCATGGAATGGACGTGGCACTGGTGTATTTTAAATTTCACGATGGGGACGGTCTCCCTGTTTCCGTTTCTTTGTTTCTTCTTTATTGTTCCCTCTCCATCGTTGGCTGTTTCCATGTTTCACGCTCTTCATAGATTCATTACGCGCATCGTCATCATCGTCATCACCGCCTGGAAGTGGGGGTTTGCTCTTCCTTGGCTTATAGTAGGTAGTTCGTACCATAAGGATATGTGTATGCACTAGGCATCGGCATCGGCATCGTTTCCTTTCATCTCATTCCACTTTATTTTGCTTGTTATAATCTGGTTGTCGACATTGTTCTTTTTACACAAGACAGACAAGGGATCGTATTTACTATTTACATAATGATGGTCGCTGGACGATGTATTTAAATAAAACAAGAACGTGTACCACGATCTGTCGTCGAGGTGTAGGACGGTTGCCAGCGCGATGCATCGTGGGTAATGATCGTGATCGTGATCGTGAAGCGCGTCGGTCGTTATATACGGGAATATACTGCACGACAGGATGTCGGACGGCGGACACGTGGACGATGGATTTCGCTTCGAGTTGCCGATGTCGCTAGATCGATGGCAAGTGCACTCGCGAGTCCGTGCCTGTATCCAACCAGCAATCGGTTCGGTTGTACTAGTGCCGCATGTAGGATGATCGATAGACAGCACCGTTCTCACTAGTGGCCGGTCGGGGGTACAGGTGGACGTATGGTCAGCGTAATAGCCCCGTGCACAAGGGTCAGCACCCTGAATTCTGTCTACTCGATACCGAGATCAAAAAAAGGTCATGGTCATGGCAAAAAAAGAGGGTGTGGCACATGAATGGTAGTACTTACTGTGAGCGTGTTGGCCAGTAAAGGATGGGGATCTAGGGAGCATCATTCCAATAGCTTGCAGATCAGCGCAATGACTGTGTTCTAGGGACTGATACGAATACCAATGCGGTCTTGCCCCGTAGCACCGTCGACGACCTCCTCGTATGCCTTTGTTCACTCCCGTCCCATTTGCCCGTGCGTTCGTTGGAAACACTTTGGAGGAACGGATCATGATGCTGTGTATCTTTACTCCATCGAAGCCAACACCGTCTACCACGTTGCTCGCTGCTTTTGCGTACGTGACGAGTCTGGCGTCGTGTTTTCCCGGCCCGGCCTGTGAGGGCTTGGGCCCCAACAAATTACAGGCCAAGCGCCGAGCCCTCATGAGCCCTGTTAGGGGGCTCGGCCCGGCCTGAGCCGGGGCTTGTCGAAACAGAAGCTCCGTTCACATGCAAACACGAATGAGAGTGCATTGATGCGCTCCCGTTCGTCTTTGCACGTGAGGTGGCGAGTGGGGATGCCAATGAGATGATGGCGACAGGCAAGGGCGACGAGGTGAGGGTGAGAGGCGAGTGCATTGACGTGCTCCCGCTCCCGCTCCCATTTGTCTTTGCATGTGGCGGTGAGTGGGGACATCAAATCCTCGTCGCTGTTGCACTGTCGCGGCAAGGTGGGTGAGGTCGAGGGTGAGGACTGAGGGTGGGCGAGGACGACGGCGACTCGGCGAGGGTGAGCGACGGTGACAACGAGGGAAACCGAGGGGTACAAACGTGAACGCAAACGCGACAATGCGTTCGCATTCGCGTTTGTACACGTTGCGTCATCGTCGTCGTCATGGGGAAAGGGTGGGTGTTGTCCTCACGAGCTTGGTGAGGACAAGGGAGTATGTTGACGACGTCGTCATGGTGAAAGTGTTTGCACGTGTGTGACGACGATGACAGCGAGGGACGACAGTGCGAACCAAACACGATAACATGTTTGCATTTGTGCAAACGGGACGCGGGGGTGGCAGTGGTGTCAGCGAGGTGCTAGCCTGGCAAGGAGAGAAGCAGGCGAAGATGCGCTCGCATGCAAACACGAATGCGAACACACAACGCGTTCGTGTTCGCGTTTGCACATGAGGGCGAGGGCGAGGTGGCGGTGATGGTGATGGTGATGGTTGGTGGGGTGAGTTGAGTATGAGGTGAGTATGAGGGTGAAGGAGTGCGAGGGATGGGTGAGGGTGAGGACGAGATGTGGGCGAGGCGCTGTCATTGTCGTCGCGTCGTTGTCGTCGCATGTGAGGGAGGACCGGGTGGGTGAGGACGAGGGATCGGCGAGGTGCTGTCGTCCGAGTCACGTCATCATCGTCGTCGTCACATGTGAGGGTGGGTGAGGACGAGACGAGGCGTGGGCGAGGCGCCGTCGTCGTTGCGTCGCGTGTGGAGGGAGGGAGCGGCGGGTATGCAGACCCGTGCCGTGGGTACAGGTATGAGTGCGGGTCAGCAAGACCGTATCCGTACCCGCGCGATACCCGTAGCCGCGGTATGCCCTAGTCGTCGTCAGACTGGCAGAGGGCGAGGGTGCGTCGGTGGAAGGCGCGCCACCCAGGCCACGGCCTAAGGGGCTCGGCCCGGCCCCACAAAAACCCAAGCCGAGCCGTAAGGGCCCGGCTCGGCCCAGCTTGGCTCGGCTCGGGCTTTGAAGCCTGGCCCGGAAAACACTAGTCTGGCGACAACACCTTGGATCTCGACTTCGGTCAGCGGACGACTCGGAGGTGAGTTCGATTTTTCGGTTAACGCGACGGAGAATGCGGAGACGTACGGCGAAGGCGGATCCTGCTCTCGAGGAAAAATCTATATCAACGGTAGCAACAAGAACCAGGCGTGGAATGATAGTCTTTATAGAAAGCAACATGATAAGAACATGCAGGACCTGTTTATGTACTCGTTGGTGTAGATACCTGAGCTTGGCTTGCATCACGGAAAAGGTACCCTAGCAGGATCGCTGAAAGTACTAGTACGATGCTCGGGAAATGGGGTCAAAGAACTGTCGCCGACTGAAATTTACTTAGACTGGACTGGCACGCCATTGATCTCGCTCGACTCACGATGCATCACGCGCTACAGCTGCAAGAGATTCTTTTAAATATCTTTGGTCACCGTTATCCGGGGTTAGATACTTCTGATACTGCAGCTCTGGCCAGATCATGTCGCGCATTCAAAGAACCAGCCCTCGACGTACTCTGGGAAGAATTGAACGATCTATCCCCACTACTACGGTGTGTTCCGGAAGCATCTCATCAAGTATCCTCCGGGGTAAGATGATTCCATTCAAGTCGACACTTCCGCTAATGCTGAATGCTTTTCTCTTACTGTTCTACAAAGTTGTATTGCATTCGCAGACCTCTCACCCAAATCGAGTGGGATATTCTGCGGAGTTACACACGTCGCATCCGATCTATATTTATGGAGGACGCTGGGATTAACGAGGAATCCCTTGTCATGCTGTCGAAACCTCCCATGATTGAACCGCTCCTTTCCAACGTCCGCAAGCTGAGGTTTGATTATACACCTAGGACCAAACTTTTGTCTTTCCATCACCTCCCGTCCCTTGTGTCTCTTGACATTCAGCTGAAACTGCATCCTCTCAACCAGGAGATCTTCCAGTCATTCAACAAGGTCTCCCCGAGCCTTACAGACTTATACATTGAATCACATCATCCCGCAAACTTCGACATGGGAGGCATCGACCCCGGGATTATCTGCCACTGGCGAAACTTCCGGACTTTCTGGTGCTCTAAATTGCGCCTGGACGTGATCACTCTTGTGCATCTGTCTCGGATGCCTGCCTTGACTTGCCTCAGCTTTGCGTTCCGTAGCGAACTGCTAGAGGAGATTTCTCCTTCCTTCTCACCCCTCATCTTCTCCAACTTGAAGAAATTGATCTTGCGTTCTGGGTCCTTGGACCTGATATTCCGTCTAGTTTCCCAAATCCGATACCCTGCCGTCACGAATGTTTCTGCCTCCATCACCCAACTCCGTCCTTCCAAGCAGGACCTCTCCTCCTTCTTTACCGGTGTTCAGACTTCTGGTAGTCCTCACACTATCCAGGGACTGTGGTTGGTCCAAGAGCGCACTTGGGCTCCCACGCCTGTTCCATGGGACAAGCCTGTACTTGGCTTGGAAGACTTGCAGCTATACACACCATTCAGTAATCTCCGTCGCATAAACCTCAGTATCGAATGGAAAGTGAACCTGACAGACGACGAGCTTCTATCGTTCGCATCGACATGGCCTCTTTTGGAAGAACTGCTCATAAATATGGACTGGGGTTGGAAGACGCTCGGTGGAATTACGCCAAACGGACTGCTACAGGTTCTGCAGATTTGTCGGTCGCTGACTCGGATTGCCCTCGCCATCGACACGCGAGGCTATACTGAAGTCCCCCCATCGCCAGCAAGCCTTGGATTGACATTACCACGCATATCTCTGATCAACGTCCTCGACTCATTTATTGAAGAAGAATCTGTGCCGGCCATCACCGCCTTCATTGCTGGTCTCGTCCTTCCTTCCGAATTTGAATTCCGTGCTTGGCATGATGGCGAAGTATATGGTTGGAATGCGGATGTAAGGAACTGCCAGCGGTATCGCTGGAAAGGTGTATATGATCGGGTCAAGGACGCCGTCAGTTAGCTTCATTGACAACATGGCGATTTGGTGAGTACTTTCTTGTATGTCTCCTTTTTTCTTAGTCAGTGGGTTCGTTTCGTTCTTTTTTGCTCGTCCAAAGAACTACAGGGAGTTGGCGCGTCGGTCGGTCGAGTTTCAGAACGAGTTGGCAGGGTTTATGAATGGGAAGGTGACGGGGGTGCTGAGGAGGCGGAGAGGATAAGGCAGGAGTGGAATGACATGGCACTCATGGCGATGTTGAATTACACGTCCGCTACTGGGGCGGGTGGGGAGGTGAGAAGTGGTAGTGGTTTGAGCGCTCGCAATGAAACTCGGCATGTTGATAGCCCGGCCATTACACCAGGTGTGTAACAGTAACAGAAGATGTTCAAAAGGATCTCCGGTATCTCGAGCGCGTGATGCATCATGACCTGTCAGTAGACGTTCGGAGTCGTGCAGAGCGTGACAATGTCAGGTGCAGTCGAACCCCTGTGGAAAGCCAGAACCGAAGTCCAAATTCACTTAGCCTGAAACCCAGCCAGTGACTTGCAAAATTCTGGCCGGTGACCACTGACTCAATGTATTCAACCATAAATTATACAGTTCCGAGTCTCGATGTCGCCCTTTCTTGAATCATCACGTCGTGTGGATCTTATCTTGATCCGAATCCCAATTCTGATGATAGGGGATCAAGGCTATGGAACCTTCCTCTGAAATTGTTTTGGGTTGAACACCCAGCTTCAAGTTCATCACAACTCGAGCTCTCGTGAGTCGTCGATGTGCAAGGATCAAACAACACTAGCTATATTGACGGCGGTGGATAACATTATAGATCCATGAAACGGGGAGTCCTACTACAATCACACCTCCGCATTTCTCAGTCACTGTTTTTCACAGTACATATAGATTCGTGAAGGGACTTAACTGTCGTCTCAAAACAACTGTAGTTCCAAAGGACCATTCCATACGGATTGATAACGCTTGGTTGAAATGCCAAAGAGACATCATGTCTATGATGTAGCCCGAGGAAATGTTAAGATCAAAGCCAAACTAGGAGTTCAGAAAACAAAAGATATGCAGGCATGAAACCTTGTCGGTTCAGGCGTCGTCAAAGTACCACCGTCACGATGTTCCATCCCACTTCCTCACCAATCGTCATCCCAAAACAGGACGTCATCGTACACCCCTTGGTTCGCACTGTTTCCCGGTGCTCGGATTCCGAGAGATGCCAACATCACTTCGTCTTCCTTGGGTCCTTTGAACTGGAGCAGCCCTCCAAAATGAGCGATCTGCCAGTAATAAAAGATCTCTTTGTAACTGTCCAGTGCATGAGTTTCTGCCCATGTCTACATGCGAACAACGTACTCTTTCGGTATTCCATCAACCTAAGTGAGCATCATCATTATTGGGATCCCAACGAGGACAGAGGCAACGGACCTGCTTGCCACCATACTTGGACGCAGCCTCATTCAGCCAACCAATCATATAGGCAAGGCGAGCTACGACATGACTGGAAGCTTAATCCAAGGACAAGACAAGGAACAAACGACTTGCCTGATAGCCGTTGTGGATTCAAAAGGAAGTACTTTCCATATCCTCCGCGTTCCTCCATGGTCTTGTTGTACCACGTCCACATCGCCTGCCCGCTTGGGAGCTTCGCGGTGTCTGTCCAAACTTTGGCCAACGCGAGCGCCGTGTAATCCAAAGATAGGTATGACGGTAGGACTGCGTCTCAGAATCAGCCAAGGTGAAGCGCAAGACGCAAAACTGGCCACGAACTGCCAAGGAATGCAAGAGTGGGGTCCCGGATATAAAATTGTTCGAGGTACAAGTCTCGGATGTATGAGCCATCCACAGGAAGGAAAGATGATACGGTCGGGGCAGAGCCTGGGTGAGGCTCGTATGTTGCACCATCGTAGTATTGTGGCAAGAATGGGAACGAGAGTCGGTAGCCAGTAGCCAGTATCAAGCTATCGATTCCAGACAGGATCTACACATCAAGTCAATCATTGAAGCATATTCCGAAGGCGCGAGACGAAACTCACAGTGCCATTCTTGAGCTTGACAAAGCCTGACTGAATGGGAGACCCTTCAGGTATAGGTAAAAACTGTTCGATTTCCCCAACAAGGGTCGTGTTGTCGGGGATCCGACGGAGTCTGCTTTCCAGCGTGATATGTGTCTGGTTATCTATAGCAATGTTAAAGACCATGGGTCACTTTTAGTCGCTCCTTTAGCACGTACGTTTGTCAGGCTTGGATGTCACGAAAGTGTTAGACGTCATCAAGCTAGCGAGGGCATCTAAGACCTCACCCGGAAAGATTGATAGATTATTCTGGCTTGACGGTTGATGTCGCGAGATATTTCAGTCCCACTGACCTGGACCGCATATAAGCAAGGCGGCAAACACAATTGATAAGAAAGCTTACCCCTGCACCAACGATAAGCACGGTCTGATTTGCACATACTTCCGGTCGCCGATATTGTCTCGAGTGACACACAAGACCGGGAAACCTCTGGACCCACTCCTCCAGACCGGGGATGGACGGGATGGACGGCGCATTGTACTTTCCCACGGCGACAACGACAGCGTCAAAATCCTGAAACGTTCGAGTTCATCTACCCATCAGAAAAAAGAAGTGCAAGAGGGAAAACACACACTTCTGTCCACCAGGTCGCGCGATACGTGCTACGTGGAGTTGGCTCGAGGGACCTGAGCCAGAGTCTCCAACCTTGTTCTTTCCCAGCTTCATTGATTCGCTTCTCGACACGCTCCACGCGGGTGTTGTACGCAGTGGCAGGATTTTCGTCATTGCTATTAATGTTGAGATAGGCAGCATAGGATCGAATGTAGTTGCGAATTTGATAGTGTGAGAGTTCTGGTATCGAAAATAAGTGGGTAGTTCTTAGAAAGGGACAGGAACATACCCCACGGTGTGCCTGCAGGCCAACGCCATTGAGGAAACTGTAAAAAGCGTCAATGATGAATGATGGATGAGATTCCAAAAGAAGACCGGTTAGGCGTGATCCACCTACCTGTTGCAAAGGCTTCACATGCCAGGATGTCGTCCATTAATATTCTAGAGCTAGCCTCCATATGACAGTACATGAACCAACATACCGATGGCATATTGGAAGTCAACGACTCCCAAAGCTGTTTCGGCCCTCTATGATCCCTCCCAATCTCGCCGTCGTCCTCGAACACCTCTGTATAAGGCAAGTCAACGCCTTCTGGAGGGAGCGAAGGCACAAAGTCGCCGATAGAGGCCGGGACATTTGGTACGGGAGCATCAAGCGGGACCTCTTCAGTATAGTGCCAGACACCCCCTGGGACGCTGTTCCGTTCAAAGAGGCGAACGTCTAAACCTGCTTCTGTCAGTTCGCGGTATGCGACAAGGCCACTACAAAGAGACGCGTGAGCAACGATACAGTGAATGGGGGACACACGAGATACCTTGGGCCAGCACCGATAACGGCAACCCTTTGAATAGGCCATTCAAATTGGTACTCATCTGCCTCGGATTCCTGAAAGGGCGACGTAGAGAAGTGTCTTTGGACGCTGGCGATGGTAACACCAGCAAGCAAGACGAGCACAACGACTCGCCTCATGTGGACCTTGTTCAAGGTGGCTATAAGTGAAAGAACGAGTGAATCTTGTTTTACGCGGCTCTCCCTCGGACTCCGAGTCCGAGTACTACTATCAACCGAGGATCGCAGTGCACTGTGCGGCACAGGATTGCCCACACAAGGACCAAAGTATAACAGAGAAGATGATTACAATTTCGCGGTACCAGCACCCATTCAGTGTCACTGGCAGTGATGCCAACACCGTGACACAGTGACTGCTCACGTTGCGGTCCAAAGAGTTATATAACATAGTCATGTACTAGATACTCCAACGTATGTTGAACCCATATCTTCTATATCTCGTCTGCCTTTGACCGCCGGGTATCGACTTGCTCAGAAAAATCAAATATTGATCACATTACCATCTACCGCGATACACAGGCATATCTGACCAGCGGGATGATAGTCCAAGATTATCTGTTCAAGTTGGTCCGGAAACCGTAGAGAGGGAGGGTACCTTATGGCCTTGAAGCGTTGCGATGGTCCAATTGGTGTCCAAGTAAAACACTCGACTGGTGCCGTTGAAACAGGGGTGAAGGTGCCAAGCCCGTGGTCACGGGAGATATGTGTGGTGCTAAGGCGGAGGATACGAGGACGAGAGGGCTCAAACGTATGCACTCGGATGGTGATAAGTACATCTTGCGTGGAGGGGTCGAGGTATGGGTCGGCCAGGGATGGGTATGCGGAGTGGGAAGTGTAAATGCCTGAAAGAACGTGTGCCGTCCGGTAGCTGCGCTGTAGAACGATCTGGTTAAGACCAGGTGCATCGATGTCGAGATGCACTTGGGCGAGGTGACCTCATTAACGAACTCCAGTTCTGTCAGCTATGTCGCAGATTAAACTTCAATAAGCTAGATTGGAACGTGCCAACAAGGAAGACCTACATTGGTTTGCGTGGCACGGGTAAAGGAAGGAAGAAGGAACTGTGCGCGAGTATGCACGTCCAAGGGGACGAAACGCCAATCAGCGTCGAAATCTTGGCCAACTAGACCTTGAATAGCAATTACACGAGGACCAGGGCCAACGGCGTGGATGATGAACGTGCTATGTTCGAACTGGTGAAGAAGATCCAGAGTCAGCTCAGATTGCTCTCCTACATTTAACAAATATACGGAACTATTAACGACGTTAGTATTGACCTCTGAATCGCATTAAATCTCAAAGCTCACATTCACAGGATCCTGTGCGTCGGTCGGTAAAGGACCCTCGCACCCAAAGATTCGTCAAAGCTCAAGTCTAAACAGCGGACTTCCTCTTTGAAAGTGAGGAACAGGAACTGCCCAAAGACCAAGCTTGCATTGCGGGCACTGCCATTGTAGCGAACCTCTCTCTCGACTTGGACGTGATTCTTTCTGTTTTGGTACTACCACCACCGTAGTGAAGGTTTAAATAGATGCGAAAACTGGCGACGAGCGCTTTTTCCAGATCTTGCATTGGTTGCAAGGGGTTGGGCTAGGAGGGCGAACGAACTCGGCTGTGCAATAAGCACTGACTCAGACCTATGAAGCTATTATTTCTATCCTGGCCCGATGGCGCTGAATGAGTGAATGAAAATGATACGTACCCTGCGTATTCGCAAGATATTGGGACCGATAGAAACTTGTAGCGGAAGCTGATTTGAGAGGAGGGAAAACGCTGACTAAGCACATGCTCACTACCATGTCGCAGATAGACGATAGTTTTCAGCTATACGACCTTCGCGTCGAAGTAGTCTGCCCACCCAACGAGCGCATCTTGTGCGGGGCGAAGCCCGGAGATTACTTCACCCTCCAAGGGGAGATGTTGCATCTCCCTCCGGGTCAAGGTTTCTCCATCTATTCCCTCGGTGAGTGCAAACCACACTATACTTTGCGTTTTCACAAGGGGAGGACGCTGAGCGATGACAAACTACTGAATTCGTCCAAGTGAAGGCGCTGTCCTCCCGCTCCTGGCGGCCAAACAACGCGTGACACATCCACATGATTGGATGACAACGGATGCGGAGATTGCATGTCCAGACCCACATTGCAAGTCGCGTCTGAAGATCGTCAGAACGGGGCTTCGGACGTTTAGACACGCTGAGGTGACTGTTGTCCCTTTACCACCCCCCAACGATACAGAAGAGAAACGCGTGGCAAAGGAATGAGAGTGGGGTAAGTCGAATATTGTAGCTGTAGGTTCAGTCATCGTGTTTTATTATCGAGTTTTGGCTATCTCGACTCCTATGACCAACAGCAATGTCACGTCGATGGCCGTGCTGCAAAGGGACGGAAAGGTCAGTTAGTATTTCTTCGTCTTTTCCTCCTCATCCCGACATGTTTGCGTTTAAATCGGAATGTATTGCTCACGGGCTGCATGTGCCACTTGACTCTATCAGACTCTGTCTTGAGTTCGGGGTTGTAGCGATCTCGATACCGCCTTCCAGATGAACGATCTCTCGAGCAGGGAAGGAAAGATTCCGTGTGCGTGAACGAGTGATGCATGGCAGAGAGACACTGAGTTACTACGTAGAACGCAGGCTTCGCGCTCGTATGCCCATGACTGCAAACTTAAACTCCATTTTCAAGCTCTTGATTCGATTCCAAGTATTCAGAGGACAACGTCACGGTATTGTGTACACAGAGCGGATACAAAACACGATCGTTCTACGTGCTCGAACGCAGTGGGAGAACATGGTAATCTAGAGATGAGGAACATAGGCGGTCCATGAGACGGTTTGGTAAGCAGAGCAAGGGAGAGAACGAAGGCTGGAAAGCATCAGAGCCACCAGGAGCATCCGGGATACGACACCTAGAATGCATAAAAATACCCAGACTACATCGCGCGCGTCCTCCGCCCAACCCTTCCAGTCAGAAGAAATGATCGCGGTGCCGACAAAGGCAAGTGGCCCTCCCGCCAGAACGAGCGAAGCAACCCGCCACAGTATCTTCTCCGTCTCTGTTGGAAAATCAAAGTTCCACGCAATCAGGTGTAATCCGCCAAGAATCGTCCACGTGGAAAGCAATGAAACAGCTATGACTTCTTCTTCGTCGAGCTCATCCACCAGTCTTCTGCTTTTGGAATTCCGAGGTTTGTCCTAGTAGTTGCATTGTTCAATCATTAACGAAAACAGCTTAGAGCAGACAAACATTTCTGTCCACTAGGGATGTTTCTTCATCGCCAGTGGTCGGTTGGGTTTTCTTTGTGCGGGTGAAACAACTCATCAACGTAGACAGACAGCTGGGATCCGACTTCCATGCATTTGACCTGTATATTGTTATATCAATACGACTTGCACTATGTTGAAAAAGAAAAGGCTTACAAGACCGATTGCGTTCGTGGATACAATTCCACTCCAGGAGGTGAATAGTAAAAAATGTGGGGACAGTCCGGGCGGAGTGGCTTTTCCCACCACAACAGAAGAACTAAGAGCGAGAGTACAGCCATGCAAACCGTGTCCAGTTCAACCAATGTGACAGCGAAGCCCGTCGAACCCCGGACAACGACCTGCAACATGAACCAGAATAATTGCAGTGTAAGGATGGCCTTTCCCAGCGCATCGGATTTGCTTCGGCCCTTGATATCCTTCGCCGTAATAACAGGATTTGCGATTTCATTTGCCTTGCAATGCCTCAAGAATTCGCGGGAATCGATCGTGCGCGAAACACCTTTGTCGTCACGATAAAGAAACCCACCCATGTCAGCAAAGAAGCTGTGTGTCATCGACCATTCATACTCCTCATCTGGGTTCATCAGGTGCATCTGATGGCCGTGCCCACTGCTTATAAAAACATACCACGAAACTCTATTACCCGCTCCCGAGCACTCTTCCAGTCTCTAGCGGCCCATGCAACGATTGCCTCTGGGGCCACGAAGGACGCTAGGACACATAGGCCCTTGAACCACCACGTCGTGGTCCACTCATCCTGATGGATGGTGAAGTGGATTGCATGCCACACGCAAATCAAGAGTGTCAAGGCACAGCTACCCAATATACTCCCAACGTTGCGGGTTGTCCCATCGAGCGGCGGGCAACTGGAATCAGTTGTGTTGGTAGAGGTTCCTTGGACGAGCTGTGCAAGATAGAAAAGGATGAGCAGCAGATGAAGCATGGCAAGGTGCAAGTCAGTGGGGATGCAATGATCGAGCGCTACTTGACTCTCGTGTTGGCCTTTTTTCTGGTGAATGCCTGCAGGCAGTGCCAGGTGCCGTCATCGCAATAGGTACATAGGCAGTTGTGGGGCCAGTGCAACCTCGCTGGCGGTAAAGCTTTCACACGAGCCTGAGCTCTGCCTCTGAGCTCTCCGACTTGGTCGTCCTCGCACAACGAAATGTGAGTTTTCGTTATCACGTCGGTGCTGAAGCCGTCGCTCTCTTCATTACTACGTGCGATTGAGCAAAGCCAGGTGGGCAGTGATGCACGATTCTTTTTCACTCGATCGACTCAAAGTTGTCATTCAAACCCTTAAGTCTCTCTATTTTATCCTCGCTTCAATCACCGTATTATGATAAACGGTAAGGTTGATGGTTCTCTTCTATGCCTGCTTGATTCCATGAGGAAATCTTCGACTATGCGAGCCAAATTTTAAACAGGATAAAGCAGAAGCCTGCTGTGGTGCATGGTCTGATTTCGGAATGCCTCGAGACGGTTGATTTGAAGGTGGACACGTCCGGTTCTGAACGTCAGTTCGAACTGAACTTTTTGTGAACCGAACAAAGGGTTTGGTTCACGTTCACCTCCCCCATGGTGTTGTGTTCGTCGACTGATGGTCCATACAATGTGCACTCTCCTACGACTGCAATAGCGGTGAGGAAACAAGATATCTCGGGGGAATATCGGACTCGCAAAGACAAGAAGGCACGAGCGCGCAGGGCTGTGTGAGCTGATGATCGATAAGGCAGGAGGCCCAGTGAGAAAGCGTAATATGGGTTGCTAAGTGTAGCTATTTGATGATATGTAAGCAATGGCGAACTGGGCCAAACTATCGTCAACATACACTTCAGTCTGCCACTTTGTCCAGCATAGCAACTCATAGCAGTCATCACTACCATCGCCTGTAGCAATCCGAGTTATTTTCGGTCTGATCTCGTCAGTCCATCCCTCCACGTAAACGTCCATGCAAATCCATGTCGGAGCCAACAGTATACTGGTGTGTTTGTCGTCGGTACTGCAAGGGTGTTCAGATGGCCTTGAACACACTGAAAACTTGGTGGAGACATCTTCATGAGGCTTCGAGTGAAGATGAGAAGGAAGCAATACGTCTCGCAGGACGTTCAGAGCAGTTTTGTGCCTTTGTACAGGGTGCCAGCACTACACGGGGACAGAATTGATCAGAAGAAGAAGAAAATGGTGCCCCTGGTATAGGTTCAAGACAATCAGTTCATGATGATGATGATGATTGTTGAAGAGTCGTATGCCGGGGACGAGACGCAGGCGATGCAGAATGGAACGGCAGGTGTTGTTCATGATAACAGACAATGTACGGTAATACAGGTGGTGGCGAGATAAACTCAGTACTGTACAGTTTATTAGGTAAGCAGTAATGTGGTGAACAATTCTATTCCAACAATGATGTCAATGAGTCCCATAGGAGGACATCTAGATGTCTTTCGCCCCCATTAGACTTAGCAGAGGTATTTTCATGTTGATTTATCTGGTTTTCATTTCTAACTTGTTCTTAGCAAAACGACCTCGGCAATGGAGATGCTTTTGGACCCAATCCAACCAGTGGGGATAGCCACAACCATGGCACAAACCCCAGGCCCAATAGTGCTGAGTGTGAGCATCAAGGTCCCAGGAGTGATGAGAATGGTGACTGGGGTGGTGGTCCTGATCACCGTGACAACAGGCAAGATCTTGCTGGGGGTGCCCCCAATATCCTCCATAGAGGCGACATAAGCATCTCTTGTCTTGACTTGGATGAGCTTGCTCGTGTTGCTACCTTCCCCAAACACATCCATGACCTATCGTTCATTCAGGCACTCCAAAATGCCTCTCTAGATGATGGCATTGGATTGACAGGTGATGCTCTTCATCATCTTTGCAATCCCCCTCATGAATCCCTTGAACTGGATCCAGACACCAAGCTTGCCTTGTCAATGTTTTTTGCACTTGAACACTCATCAGAGGAGAGCTATGAGAGGATATGGCGCAGCATTCATGACTGACACCCCGACACCTTGCTCCCAAGCTTCTACCATGTCAAGCACATGCTTGCCGACTTCAGTGGAGTGACATCCCTGGTCAACGACATGTGTATCAACTCTTGCGCTGTGTTTGTTGGGCCATACGCTCATCTCAACTGGTGTCCCAAGTGCGACGAAGCCCGGTATGATCAGATGAGGTTGGAAAACAGTGGCGGTAATATCAAGGCTCCCTGTGCCGTTTTCAACACCATTCCCATTGCTCCGCAGCTCCAGGCACTCTGGTGACACCCTGAGAGTGCTCAGAGAATGCAATACTGAGAGGAACAAACACAGGAAATCTTCGCAAAGCTTCAAGAAAATGATGGATTTGTCAAGGTGTATGATGATGTATTTTGCAGCAGTGCCTATCTTGATGCTGTTCACGATGAGAAAATACTGCCAACTGATATACTTCTCATGTTATCAATCGACGGGGTGCAAATCTATGAAAAGAAGGAGTCCGACTGCTGGATATACATATGGATAATCCTCAACCTCTCCCCTGAGCACTGATACAAAAAGAAGCATGTTCTTTCAGGTGCAATCATCCCTGGTCCCAAGACACCCAAGTTTATTGAGTCGTTCCTATTCCCTGGACTCCACCACCTCTCAGTGGTTCAGCGCGAGGGACTTCACATTTGGAATGCTTCATGGTTGCGCAATTTTGTCTCTCGCTATTACAACTCATGGCATCATGTGATGTCATTCTTTTCTTTTCTCTTATCCTAGACTTCCTCTGACCCTCTTGTCTCTGGAACCCTTGACCCCTTGACCCCTTGACCCCTTGACCCCTCACCCTCGTCCTCGTCTCCCATAGATCTCCTTAGACTTCTTATGGACTTGTACGTTGTCTTTCTCCTTGTTCCTTGAACTCTCGCCTTGTCTCTATTCCCTTGCTTCGTGTCCTCTTATCTTGGACCTTGTACCATTACTCTGGTTCCTCATCTTCTCTTCCTTTTGATCCCTGTGTCTTCGTCTTCTTTGCCTCGTGTTCTCTTATCTTGGACCCTGTACCACTATCTTGGTTCCTTAGATCTCCTCAGACTTCCTCGTATCTCCTTGTCTTCGTCCTTGTTCCCTTTCTTGTCTTGGTCCATGTGCAACCATGCACATTATATAAAGCCCTCATCTATGTACCTTGTACCCTATCTTAGTCTACCTTGGGTGGACACCATTGTACCCTTGTATCAACATCCTTGCCTCTCCACGTCGTCTGCCCTAGAAGGCCAGCAACCATGAACCTCCTTTGCTTGTGACTATGCATCCCTTTGACCCTGAGGAACCCTGCCCTCAACCCCTCATCCCCCTTGAACGTGTGGCCAACCTGCTGGCTAAGGTTTTACTTCTTGGTTCTACCGGCCGTTGCCGCTATAGTGGGACCAGTCGTAACACTCACCTATTTTTCTTTCTTGGCTGTGCAGATAGCCCTGGGCTTATCTCGATGTCAAACTTCGTTGGACACTCAGGAAAACATGGATGCCAGATGTTGTGTCCTCTCACTGGTCGTTGCAAACCTGGCAGATCACAATACTACCCCATCCTACTCAAACCAGACAACTACAACATCCCAGGATGCGACCATGACGACATTAGTCCATACGACATTCGACCTATCTCATCAGCCACATATGTACAACACCTTCGTTATGTCCTTGAGTCTTACACAAGAGCCGAATTTGAATCATGTCACCTGCAGATGGGTATTGTAGGACCGAGCATCATACTTGGTCTTTAGCCAGATCTGGTTTTAGGTATTCCCGAGTGTTTCTCATCAGAAATGATGCACCTCAGTGGTGCAAACATGGCATCTCTCTGGCACAACATATTTCATGGTTCTATTGAGTGTTCTCCACAGTCGGACAACTGTTGTACTTGGCACTGGGCAGTTCTGAAAGACAGTAACACTTGGAAAACACATGGACAGCTCGTCGCTGATTGCAAGGCATACCTTCCTGGCTTGTTTGATGTTGCTCCTTGTGATCCGAGCCTTCACGCAAGCTTATGGTACAAGTCAACTGAATGGATCGGATGGCTATACGGTGTTGCCCCAGCACTCTTGTATCATGTTCTACCTGATGACATTTGGTGCAAATATTGCAAGTTTGTTGCGGTGCTTTGCATCATGAGCCAATACAGCATTACTCCACAGCAACTTCAGTGCACCCATATGCTCTTCACACAGTGGGAAAATGAATTCAAGCTTACCTTTTATCAACACCATGTGGACTGTATCCATTTTGTACGCCCATGTGTTCACCTGATCAATCATCTCGCTTCCAAGGCTGTGCACATTGGGTCACCCATTTCATCAGCAAACTAGAACCTTACTGTACAGATAGGTCAGGTCTGTACAGTATAGTACAGTATTGT
>JBBPTD010000437.1:0-26561 GCA_038093895.1 Boletus aff. mottiae
TACAAGTATAGTATCTGTAGATAAGCACTGCACAGTCTGTGCACATGTACTAGTAGTATAAATACTATAGCCAAGTAGTACAAGACTCTCCAGTCTTGTTCTCTTGGAGTTTTCCCAGAACATCCTCCTTAGTACTCTTGCAACTACAAACACTAGACCCTTAGGTGGGTTCTGGTCATTTCAGGCTCTTTGGCAGGATCATCTCAATTACATATGTACTCATAGAACTTCGCTTTCATAGTCAAAGTACCCAGTCATTGCAGCGTTCTACATGTGCTTGCTCTGTTTGTTGGCTTCAGCAATCCTTTTTTTCAACCACATCCACCAAACATCATTGAAAACTATCAGACCCCCTTCCAACTCCTTTGTAAGAAGTAGGTATGCATCCACAGAGTCATTGTTCTTTCTGAACACATCGATCGTTGTGATGATTTCTTTGGCTGTAAGTACCATCCCTTCAAGCTCCAGCAACTTCGTTCTTGCAATTTGCTTCGACTTCAAAGTGTTTCCTGCTGGGGGTGGTAGTGGAGGGGGCATGGCAGAGGGCCTTGAGTGAGTTGCATCAATAGCATGTCCCATAAGTTCCATGTTTTCACAGAACGTGCTCTGGAGGACGCTAACATCATCTTGCAGCCCACCAATTTCCTCTGACTTCCATGCAGCATTTGGACATCGTTTTCGGCTGGAAGTAGATACACCTGATGTCCTACTTACCACTGATTCTGGAGCAACTGAAATCACAGATGAGTCATCATCCCCTGCTTTGCGCTTCAAGCTAGAGGTTTCAGCACGAGTGGAGACACTTGAGGAGGGTTTTATTGAACTCATGGCAGAGCCAATGTATGAAGCTGGGGTGGAAGGGGGTTGGAAAGGAGCTGGAGAAACAAAAGGTATATGAAACAGCCAATTAGAATGAAGCAAGGCCACCGGGGCCATCTCAACATCATCTTCAAGAGTGTGATTGGATGATGAAGCAGCGGGATTAAATGATGAAGTGGTGGGATTAAACAATGAAGTGGTGGGATTAAACAATGAAGTGGCGGGATCAAACAATGAAGTGGTGGGATTAAACAATGAAGTGGCGGGATTAAACAATGAAGTGGCGGGATCAAACAATAAAGTGGTGGGATTAAACAATAAAGTGGTGGGATCAAACAATGAAGTGGCAGGATTAAACAATGAAGCAGTGGGATTAAACAATGAAGTGGTAGGGTCAGATGATAAGGCCTGTAAGTGTTGGACTTCTCTTAGGGATGCAACCTTGTAATTTCCCTTGGATTTCGACAGTAGCAACTGCCTCAATTTTTCGTAGTGCACCCACCCTTTGTTTTTGAATTTGGATGCACCTTTCGTATGCTAGACAATGAACCAATATCAGTCAAAAGATAGATAGATAGAGCCTGGATATACCTTCAAAAATTCGTCCCACATGTGTTGACTGGCTGGACCAATATCCACACCTTTCTCCAGGGTATATGTGAATCCAGATGTATTTGTCATGATCTTGTCAACAATCTTGAAAATCACTTGCATCCATATGATTGTTATTAGATAGATCAGAAAGTACAAACAATAGAAAATGTGCTTGATTACTCACTCTCTTTGTTACGACTTGTTCTTTTCCTTCTTTTCTTTTACATTTTTACACTTGTACTTGTATCGAACTTGCCAGTTCAATTCTTGACTCTGGACACTATTTCTTTTATCACTGACTCATCCACGCTTATCTGTTATCTCACTTGCTTCGTCAGTGATTACTTCCTTCACCTTCCATTCCATTCTATGACTCTTCGTACCTGCCCTCACTATGCCTACCCTTAACCATGTAACTGGGTATATAAACCCATTATATCTATCTCTTGTACCTTAGCTTAGATCTCCTCGAACTACCTTGAATCTACTCTGCTTGTCTCAAGCTCCTTCTGGCTATAAGTCAGTTGCTTTGAACCCTTGAACCCTTGAACCCTTGAACCCATTGAGTTCCCCTGTGGAACGTCTTCCTTGGACTACGTGCTACTATTAAGTGCACACTCAACTCTTTGAACCTTTGACCAAGTCTTTCGAGGCTACGCTCATCCCTACCCAGGCCAAGTATAACACTCTTCCATTTTTCCCTACAGCTGTCTGCTGTCTTTGCCTTGCCACTGGTGGGTGGCAGGAATTGGATGGCCAGATTGTTCCAGAATGGGCCCTTGAAATTGTGCCCATCACCCATCATCACTTTATTTGTTAGCGCAAAATCGAGGAGGATAGTCTCCTCCTCAATGGTCCAGTGGGTTGATGACAATCCTGGCTTGGATGCCAGCCCAGAATTGCTGTGATCACTGTTTGAGTTCATCCCATTGTCCTCATGATCTGTGGCAGGTTGTTTTCCCTTCCCTCCTTCCATGGGGGTAGGACGAGGGGATGTTTGACCTGAGCATCTGTGGGGGGGCATTGAAATCGTGGTGCTGCAACAATGTTTCTCCCTCCATCCAACCAGCGAAGAACAGCATTTCAGCACGCCACATTCAGCATCTCAGCTCAGCCACAGGGAAAAAAGCACCTGGGTCTGAAACCCATCCAGACCCTGTTCCTGTCCAAGCTCTAAGAGACTCAGATTATACATCTGAGTCAATTGGCAATCATAGATATGGTAAATACAGTCAACCTAGAGCTGGGACAAATAATCAATCCCTTGGTCCCGTGCCCTCACAAAGGGCTATCTCATCTGACCTAAGGTCTCCATCCCACACCATATCATCTCCCTCCATGAGGTTATGAGCCCTGCACTCTGACCTACCAGATGAGAACTCTTATCAACAATGAATCTACAATCCCTTATCACACCCAAGGCTAATACTTCGGCTGCTCAGCCAACACAGCCACAATTCCATTTCAGCACTATCCCTTGTGTCACCTTACTGCCATTCAGCTCTCTCCAAAGTCTCCACCAGATGACATCGAACCCTGCTATCCCTCCATTATCAAACCTAGCAACATCTGCTACCTTGTCCACAGCCACCACCACCACTATCCCCATATCTGCTCCATCTGCTCCATCATCCTCATCATCAATACCCATCACTAAGGTCGAGAAGCTTGACAACCACAACTGGGTTACATGGAAGGCTCTGATAGCAGTTATCCTTGAAAATGAAAATGCCTATGGCATAATGATGGGGAACATTCCCCAACCCCCTGGTGATGACACAGATCCTGCTGTTGCATATTGGAAGAAGCACGATCTTTTTGCATGCAGACAGATCCTTTGCTCAGCCCAAAATGAGCACATTGTTGGCATCCTCGAATGCATCACCGCTGCACAGATGTGGTGCCAACTCTGTATTGCCCATGAACCAAAATATATACACACCAGTCAGTACACTGTCAGCATGCTCTACAGAATGCCTGCTACTGAAGAGACTAACATCCCCGAGCACCTTCTCGAGCTTACCCTATTCCGTCACAAGTGTGCTCTTCAGCTAAAGCCTGTCTCTGATGACAACTTCAAAAATGTGCTCATCAAATCATTGCCACCTTCATAGGAACCATATGTTGGCTCCCTCATGGTGCACAGCTGTGTCCACATCATGACTGTCAAAGAACTCAAGTTGATGTTATTGGAGGAGTATGAGTGACAGAAACAGCAAGGGAAAGTCAGCGATACTGCTTATGCCACAACCTCTTCCACCCATACCCAAAAGCACCAATGCAGCATCTGCAAGCACACCAATCATGTTACCAACAACTGTCGTTTCAAAGGCAAGCCCTATGTGAAATGTGACATCTGCAGGAAGGTTGGGCATGAGGGGGAGAAATGTTGGAAGAACCCTGCTAACAAAGGCAAAGGCCACGTTCAACATGACCAGGATGCTAAGGGGAAGAAAAATGCTGGGTCAAGCAAAGGTAAACAAAAGGAAAAAGAATGTGCTAATGTCACAGCAGAATCAGATAGCAATGACGAGCTTGAAAAGAGCTTCACCGCACATGTAACTATATCCGATGAGGGCATAATGTCAAAGGCCACTGAGGCTGACTTTTCCACTTACTTGTGGATTTTCGATTCTGGCGTGACCACTCATATGTGCACACAACGCAAGGCGTTTGTCAACTATAAAACAATCCCTTGTCGTTTCATTAAGGACTTGGAAATAAACCTCTTATCACACACAGACAGGGAACTGTCCTACTATGAACATGCAACAGTACATGCTTGTGGCTAATGGAAGTACTCTATGTGCCTGAAGCCTGCCAAAACCTGATTTCTATTGGGTGCATCGATAAAGCAGGTGGCCATGTGAAATGCACTGGCGGCCAAATGATCCTGCATGATGTGGACAACAATGAGCTTACTACAGCAATGCTACAAAACAGACTATATTACCTTGATGCTGAGCCCGATCCAGGTGGTCCAACGGCCAATGTCGCTGTAAAAGTGAAATGGACCTAGACTTGGGAAGAATGGCATTTGGCAGTTAGGCCATATTGGCATCAGTGGGCTGCAGAACTTACACAGGAAGAATCTTGTTGATGGATTCTCATTGCATGATAGCCTGCAGGACTTTGTGTGTGAAGCCTGTATCAAAGCCAAGATGTGTCATTTACCCTTACCGAAAAGGAGTGCACAACTGGATTGAAAACCAGGCAAACTCACCCATACAGATGTGTGGGGACCTGCACTGATAACTTCTCCACAAGGTTACCAGTATTATGTGTTGTTTATTGACAATGCAACTCAAAACTGTACAATTAGTTTCATGAAGTCGAAAGATGAGACACCTGCTAAGGTGAAACAATATCTGGCATATATCGAGCATCAGTATTCATTTGTGCCAAAGGCAATACAAACAGACAACGGATGCAAGTACATCAATAAGGACTTGCAGACCTGGTGCCTGGATCATGGTATTGAGATCCAGATGACTGCACTGTATATGCCAGAACAGAATGGTGTTGCAGAGTACTGGAATAAAACTGTCATTGAGCTATCACACTCAATGCTTTTTGTGTGTGACTTACCAAACAAGTTGTGGCCTGAGGCAATGATGCATGCCACATACATTTGAAACCGAGCTTATACAAAAGCTGTTCCAGATGGAACACCACACAGGAAATTGTCAGGGAAGTGTCCCAACATCTCGTTTGTTCAGGAGTTTGGTTGTCCTGTATGGATTCTCAATCAGGAACTTAATCCATCCAAGCTGGAACCAAAGGCTTGAAAGTTTACCTTCGTCAGATATCAGGATGGTCCAAAGGCTATAAAGTACTATGGCCACTTGAAAAAGACAGTAAAAGTCAGCCATGAATACTGCTGGCCAATTACCATGACAGCACCTCCCACCAAACAATGGTTTGAGGGGGAGGATGAAGGACTTGACAAACCTTCATCCAGCGCATGGGAGACAGCGGGAATGAAACTGAAACTGACTAATGATGCTGAAAAAAGAGTTAGTAAGCAACAAAAAGGGGATAATGCACCCAAAACGCCTAGCCCAAGTCAGTGAGACAAGAGGACAATACTTCTGTCTATAAAGAACAGTAACAAGTGTCAGAAGGACGAGATGACAGGCATACCTTCGTCCAACATGCCCAATCAGATGTGACACGATGGGACAGTGACTGACAATGAAAATACACATCAGACATCAGATATGGGAGATTAGGAGAAAGAGGATGTATCTGGTCTAATCCAAACTGATGAAGATGACAACGAGAATGATGATGACCCTGATTGCATAAAATCAGCGTCAACAGCAGCTGCAGCAGTTTATACTGCCTTTACTGAAACAAATGTAAGCAGTAAAGACCCGAAAATGCTCAAAGAAGTGATGCACTCACCTGAGTGGCCCAAATGGGAGAAAGCCATTCAGACTGAGCTTGAAACACTGTGATGCATGGGTACTTGGGAGCTCGTGGACCCTTCCAAGGATAGAAAACCTATTTCAAATAAATGGGTCTTTGTCAGAAAATATGACAAAGATGGAATTTTGCAAAAGTACAAAGCCTGTCTAGTGGCTAGAGGGTTCAGCCAGATACCTGGCATGGACTATAATGAGACATTCACATCTGTGGTACACCTCGAGACAATCCATGCAATATTGGTGTTAGCTGTAGCCAAAAATTGGGAAATCCAACAAATGGATGTTAAGGGGGCTTACCTAAATGGAAAGCTCAAAGAGCATATATATATGGATCAACCCAAGGGCTATGCTGATGGCATGTCTTGGTTATGCCACCTAATAAAAACCCTGTACAGACTAAAACAATCCAGTTGGGAATGGAATGAAGAGCTTGATAGGCTGTATGCTGTGATTGGAACTTGCCCAGATATCACATACACCGTAAACAAGCTCTGTTCCTTCAACAATAACCCTGATCTCACACACTGGAGTGCTGCAAAACAAGTCCTATGATACCTCAAAGGGACAAAGGACTTGGGGATCACTTATATGAGGAACAGTGTTACTGGCGAATTTTATGGCTATGCCGACACAAGTTTTGTGAGCAATCATGACTTAACGTCAACGAGTGGTAATGTATTTATCCTAAATGGTGGCGCAATTACCTGAGCTCCAAAAAGGAGTTATCACAAGTGCTTTCTACTGCTGAGGCGGAGTTTAATTTGATGGCACACAGAGTGCAATATCCTCTGGCTACAAAATCTCCACTACGAGATTGGTTATAACCCATGAAAGGCCATGATATTGTACAGCAATAACAAGTCTGCCATTGCCATTGTGACCAATGCCCAATTCCACAAACGAGCAAAGTACTTCGACCTGAAGAACCTCCATATGAGAAAATCAGTACAGTTAGGCTGGATTAATCTTGTATATTGCCCTAGTACGGGCAAGATGACAGCTGATATACTGACTAAGGCCCTTCCACGTCCTCTACATATCCTCCACACAAAGGGACTCAGCCTCCACTAGGCTTGAGGGGGAGTGTTGGAGTATGTCTATTGACCATTAGTATCAACATGAGCAAACTCTAGCTCGGCCTCATGCCAAACATACTGTAAGAGACTCAGATTATTCATCAGAGTCAATTGGCAATCGTAGATACAGTAAATACAGTCAACCTAGACTTCCTCAGACCGCTTCGTCTCTGGAACCCCGCCTCCTCGCCATTGTCCTCGCCTCCTCGCCGCCCTCACCTCCTCGTCCTTGTCCTCGCCCCTTCATCCTCACCCCTGCCCTTGTCTATCTCCTTAGACTCCATATGGATGTGTATGTCGTCTTTCCTTTGCCTTGTCTTCTTTCCCCTTGTCTCGGACCTTGTACCGGTATCCTGGTTTCCTTGTCTCCTTCGCCTCATGTCTCAGACCTTGTACCGGTATCCCGGTTTCCTTGTCTTCTTCGCCTCTTGTCTCAGACCTTGTACCCATATCTCAGGCTCCTTCGTCTTCTCACCTCGTGTTCTCTTATCTCGCACCTTGTACCATTACTTTGGTTCCTTGTCTTCTCTTCTCTTTGATCCCCGTGTCTTCGTCTTCTCTCGCACTCTGTACCACTATCTTGGTTCCTTAGATCTCCTCGGACTTCCTCGTATCTCCTAGTCCCTGTCTTTGTTTCCTTTCTTGTCTTGGTCCATGCGCAGCCACGCACACTATATAAGCCCTTGCCTATGTACCTTATACCCTATCTTGGTCTACCTTACGGTAGACACCATTGTACCCCTCTACTTTGTACCAATACCATGACCGTCTACCAAGTAGGCCAGCTCCTTTGAACTCCCTTCATTCGTGATTACGCGTCCCTTCGTCCCTGAGGAAACCTGCCCTCAACCCCTTGTTCCCTTGAACGCGTGGTCAACCTGCTGGCTAAGGTTCCACTTCTGATCTCCACCGGCCGTCACCGCTACAGTGGACCCAGTCGTAACAAGAGCTGGGACAAATAATCAATCCCTTGGTCCCGCGCCCTCACAAAGGGCTATCTCGTCTGACCTAAGGTCTCCATCCCACGCCGTATCATCTCCCTCCATGAGAACTATTGTCCCCTAATGTACAAATGATTATTGACTTGGCATGTGACCTTCTACGAACGTGTTCTTTTTTGATTCCAATTTGCCTCTCTGCAACCAGGTTCAACGATTTCGCAGGTATGCCACAACTTGTTGTACATCCAGTTGGCTGCTCTTCTCCGTGCCCTCCATAGGAGTGGGTGTTGAAAAAACTCTTGAGGAAGATGCTTGGCCAATAGAAGACCCATCCGACACATTCGTTGTCTGGTAAGTACCAATTGACGCAAATTTGTTACTTCCATTGGTGCAGATTGACAAAGCATTCCGCTGGACACCTGGATCGACGTCGGCCGTCTGTTTGGTCCAAGTGATAAGTTTCTCTAGCCCCAGCCATGCATGACATAGAAGATCGACGACGTCACCCATTGAGAAGAGCCTCAGGGACACTGAGGTGTCTTGGAACGAGAGACCTGGTCAGGTAGCAGTGTATCGCTTAAACATACGAGCAGTAATATGAGCCTAATACTTGAAGGCGCTGTCCCATCCCAAATAATTTTAGCAGCAACGGAACTTGACGGATGCAAATACTGTTTAACGGATAGTACTAACACAACCTACGGCGTGCAAAATTCAAATCTCAGCAGCGCAACCTCTTGCCACACCTCAAGGCCTCACTAGGCACCCATATGGATGTACAAGATCCACTGACTGAGGGGTATCCCACTCGAATGCAGACAATGCATCGTTCTGTGCAGCGCCAGCGCTGCACAAGTGTGATCCAGACAACCAGACTCATCCACCATATACTCGTAAAACTTGGACGTGATCTTGTTTGTGTGCACATCGTCCACGGCCCACATCGTCCCAATCACCAAATGGAACCCTGTGAATTGCATGGCCACAGCGAGATGGATGACCTCATCTGGACTCTCCTCGTCACCAATGGTCGTATGACATGCAGATAGATATGCAAACTGGGCATTCTGCAAGTCGTATCGCATGATGTGTTCGACTTTGAGCTGTCCATTGCCCAAAGCAAACCCGGATTCAAACGGTCACATCTGATCCGGGACCCCATGGCAGGCAAGGTGAACAAACTCGCTCTTCATCAGCTCTTGAGCAACACTTGTAATGGATGCATCCTGGTCTTGAACACAAGTCACCATGGCGACAGACCTGATCTGCTGTGATCCGCTGGACAGCTCAGTGTTCACTGAGACAAGTTTTTTTTGTCCTGGAGCCTGCGCCTGACCTACGACCAGAAAACACTGTGGCTCAATGGATGTGTTTAGTGGTCTTTTTTGGCGAGTGTGGATGAGGGCTGTCAAGGTCGGTGTATAGGACAAAATATAAAGATCTGAGAACATTGGTTGACCCTTCTGAAATGGTCCAGCAGCATACAACGGAAGGAGGGAGAACTCGGCGGTCAGACACCACCAGATGCACAATCGATGAGGACAGAACTGCTCAAGAACTTCCACAATTGGGCAAATGACTGCATCCCAGAGTTTTCATAGAAACATCATACACTCCCTCATCACATCATTGCGCATTGCACGTAACGTCAGAGAATGAAGTTCTAAGGATAATTCAGTGACATCGGGTTTGGCGATAGAAAGAGCAATGTGGACAGGATCTTTGTCAGCTAGAACTACGAGCGCGTCACAGCTGTACTGGCTAGCATTAACGATGATGACCGGTCCACCAGAGGCTGTGATTTGGAGATCCGAGAAGAGTGGGGGTAGAAGGAAACGAGAGAGGCAAGGCAACTTGTGAATCTCCATGATGATATCCTGCAATTGGATGGTGAGACAGCATGCCTGATCGTGCTGAGACTCAGCATCAGAACTGGCATCAAGCACACTGCGAAGCTGAGTGGATAACTGGGTGAACTCATCTGCCAGTTTCTTCCCCATGTCACCAGATGCTATCACTTTGTCAAGATGAGAATGAAGGCGGATCAACTGGCTCCAGAAGACACCATGACCCTGTTCAAGAAGTTCAACTGCACTGACAACATTGCCATCACGAACACAAGCTGAAAACACATCGACTGCAATTGATCCTGTAAGCTGTTTGAGTAGTGCGAGGTACTGAGGCAGAGACGGTAGAGTAGCAAGGTGCTGAACAGTGAGATGCAAAAACATTTCGTAAGCCAGGATTGTCATACTGTGTTTGCATTCTTCGGCTGCCAGGATCCATCGTTTAACACGTGTTAGATTGGCGAAAGACACTGTCTCAGAAACATGAGAGAGTTGAAAATATAGATGGAATGTTTCCTATAGGTCAGTAATATCGTGCCCAGTTGAGTGCTTAAATCGAGTGTGGAGGTAACTTGCGAGGTTGCTCAAAGACGAGACTCGATGAGGGTGTCCCTGCAGACAAAGTTAGAGTGCATTGTGTTCGAGGGCCAGAGCCTCATCTAGGTCGGCAAGTGAGTTGAGTTTGTCAAAACAAGCGTGGAGGTAGAGTGCAATGTTGGCCAGTGAAGTTGCCCGATGAGGATGATCATGCGGGCGAAGTTCAAGGGCATTATGTGCGAGCATAAGTGCCTTGTCTAGGTCGGAGAGCATTCCGTGCTGCGTGAAACGGGCATGAAGGTATCTTGCAATGCTGGCCAGTGAAGCATCTTGATTAGGATGCCCATGTGGGTGAAGTTCCAGTGCATGATGTTTGAGGGCAAGCGCCTCATCAAGGTCAGACAACACTCCATGCTGCATGAAGTGGGCGTGGAGATGGTTTGTGATATTGCCCAGTGAGGTGGCTTCATCAGGATGTCCTTTCTTGCGGAGGTCAAATCCCTTGCGCTCGAGGGCAAGTGCCTCGTCCAGGTCAGACAGTACCCCGAGCTGAATGAAACGGTCATGGAGGAAAATTGCGAGGTTGCCCAATGAAAGGGATCGATGAGGATGCCCCTCTGGGTGAAGTTCCAGAGCATTGCGCTCAAGAGAAATTGCTTCATCGAGGTCAGACAACACTCTGCACTGGTTGAAACGAGCACGGAGGCAACTCGCGATGCTAGTTATTGAAATGGCTCGATGAGGATGTCCCTGTGGGCGAAGTTCCAGCGTGCTGCATTGGAGGGCAAGTGCCTCGTCTAGGTCAGACAAGATTCCCAATTGGGTAAAGTGGGAATGGAGGTAAATGGTGATGCTTCCCAGTGAGACGGCTCACAAAGAATGTCCCTCTGGGTGAAGTTCCAATGCATCACATTGGAGGGCAAGTGCTTCTTCCAAGTCAGACAGCCTTCCAAGCTGTTTGAAACGGATGTGGAGATAACTCGCAACATTGCCCAGTGAAATGGCTCAATCAGGATCTCCATGCAGGTAAAGTTCCAAAGCACTATATTCGAGGGCCAGAGCCTCCTCGATGTCAGATAGCCTTCCGAGCTGTGTGAAACGATCATGGAGGTGATTCGAGAGGGTGGACAATGAAGAAGCTCGGTCAGGATGACCTTCCGGGCGAAGTTCCAATAGCTTGCATTGGAGAGCAAGTGCCTCGTCAAGGTCTGGTAGAGTTCCGAGTTGCATGAAATGGTCGTGGTGGTAACCAGCAAGCTTGTGCAGTGAAAGGGTTAAATCAGGATGATCGTCTAACACACTGCATTGGAGGGCAAGTGACTCTTCCAAATCAGAAGGTGTTCCGAGCTTCTCGAATCGGGTATGGAGATAGAACGTGAGGATGTTGACTGAAGTGGCACGATCAGGATCCTGAGGGTGAAGTTCCAATGAACTGCATGCGAGGGCAATTGCCTCATCGAGATCTGAAAGCGTTTTGAGGTGCTCAAAATGGGAATGGAGGTAAAGTGCGAGGATGGTGAGTGAAGTGGCTTGATGAGGATGCCCTTGGGGGCAAAGCTCCAATGCACTGCGTGCGAGGGCGATCACCTCGTCGAGGTCAGAAAGTGTCCTGAGTTGCTCAAAGCGGGAATGGAGGTAAACTGCAATGTTGCTGGGCTTGATCAGGATGCCCCTGGGGCAGAAGTTCCAACGCATTACGTCCAAGGGAAAGTGCTTCATCAAGGTCTGATACAGTACCACGTTGCTCAAATCGGTTGTATAGGACATCCGTGAGGCTGACCATGAGGTCAGCATGACCAGATTGTTTTGGCCAAAAGCGCAATGCAAGGCAGCAGAGGATGATTTTGGTTCCAATCTTTGACAATTGGTAGGCGGATTGCATTCGTTCTGTGAGGGACAACATAAACTCTAAGCTTCAGTCTGTTGAAGGTTAAACACACCTTTCATGACGATCTGGTTTTGGCAACTCAGAGGGTTGGTAAAGGATCAGAGAGCTTTATACCAATGGGAAGTGCGTGTATTGGCAGTACATGTGAAAACCCATTGGCACCCATGGACTGTGAGATGGGAGAAACTTGTGAGGTCGTGTCAACTGGCATCGTGAATGTGCAAAAAGTGGTTGCCAAAAATATTCCCAGCCCTAATCTTGGAATTCGAAAGGTCATATCTAATCACAAGCAAGCAA
Organism: Boletus aff. mottiae; assembly: GCA_038093895.1. Taxonomy (NCBI): domain Eukaryota; kingdom Fungi; phylum Basidiomycota; class Agaricomycetes; order Boletales; family Boletaceae; genus Boletus; species Boletus aff. mottiae. The sequence continues at coordinate 12,430 of JBBPTD010000437.1, forward strand.
CACATGACCAGAGGGAGGCCCATGCTCCCTCCTGGGACAATGTATCGGTTGGCATCGAACCGTGAATGTGCGAAAGGTGGACGAAGTCGTCAAAAAGCTTCCGACATCTTGTTAAGAATTTGAGTGGTCATATAAGGAGAGTAGTGCAACAGTGGTGCCAAACCCCTCTCTGCCAGGGCACGATGAGCAACAGAGTTGTATCGCTCAGAGAATTTGACAAGGACCACATGTCCATTGTCCGTTTCATGGAATAAAGCACATCTAGGTGATGGTTGGTCTTTATCAATGATGGATCGGTAGCGTGTTTTGAAAAGAAGGTTAATGGGCAATCCATCTTCATCTCGTATTGGACTATGCATATCGGGTGTGGGAGGAGGCGTGATGGTCTCGCTTCATGGTGTTGGGATAATCAGTTCTCTGGTACTTTTCTTGTAACTTGCTCAGCCCTTTTCAGATGATGCCTAACTGTCTTGCAATCCTGTGTATTTTGTCTGTCGAGTAGGTTTCCCCACCAGGAGAGACGGGATTTGTGAAGGATTGGAAGTTGTATATGCTATGAACGGTCCTGAAATCGCTAGATGGACGCATGGACAGCATGTTGATTTCGGATAGGCGAGTACTGAACAGAAAATGTGTCAGTAACATTTCATTACAAGTGGATGGAACGAAACTTACTGCAGTGCTGGAAATGTGCTCAAGCAATGTGAGAGCACCTTGGAAGTCCATGATTCCCCCAATGCCCAATTTGTTCTTGCACTCAAGATGCAAATAAATCGTGCTGTCCTGGATGGCGGCTCTGTCACTCTTCGCGCCCGTGGATGGCCAGGGTGAGTAGTTTAATTCAAACTTGACATTGAAGAGATTTTTGATCAGCTGACTGATAGCGGCTACTCGCAGCAATTCAGTCTCATATATTTTGAGCAACGCAATGGAAAGCTCAGTGGCTTTAGACAAAGTATAGTCATCAAGCTGTTGGTCCGAGGGATTGGCCAGATCGTGTACAATGTCTGCAAACGCCTCCTCGTAGATTGTGATCAGAGGGTCCGAGACATGTATAGGGTGTCCATTGTGCACCAGGTGCTTGTCTTGCTGCTCCTTGAATTTAGGAACACTACTGGACACCGTTGAAGGTGCCCAACGTCCACCAGCACGTTGGATCAATTCGTCATGGTCTAAGGTGGATTAGATAGCAATCAGGGTGGTGTGAAGACCACAAACCTCTTTCCTCTCTGGGTGACACGAACTCCAGTTGGTCTGCCCAACAGTTGATTATCTGGCGCTAAGATGAACATGACAGACAAACCTGGATGAGACTGGATAAAGAATTGTATTTTATCGGTCTTGTCATAAAGATCTAAAGAGAAAACCTTCATTTCGTCCTTGAGATACTCGAAATGACAAGCAACGGCAGTAAACCGGGAAACAAGGTCGTGAACCAGGCTGATGTTCAGAGCAAGATCCTACATTGAGTGGTTAGTTAGTTTATAAGAAGTGTGGTTCAATGAGCATAGACGGTGGTACCTTAGGAAGATAGGCAACACCAGTGTGTGTACCCGGAACTTGAGAGCGGAAATGTGAGATGATGTCAAAAACCATGGTTCCAGCGTTAACTCAAAGAGAAAACGGATCTTTATGGAGCCCAGGAGTGAGATACTTGATGATTTGGAGCTGGCGGGCATCCATATCCTGAGACACCATGGTGTGAACTCAGGAGTTTGACAAAACAATGAAGGTGTGGTTGGAGTTTGAATCTCCCACACTACATCGAGTCTGTCTCGAACCAGACATTTGGATTGCACTGTCGGAAACCTCCACACAATTGTTATGGGTAACAGAGTGCTTGAGTCAAGCACTACAGGGGTAAATGGAGAGGCAACTGAGTGAAATGGCTTGATCAGGAGCCTGAAACAGGCGAACCAAGTGTATGAGACACTTACAAGTCTTACCGTAGTTTCAGCTTGGCTGAACTGTTTTGACCAAAAGTGCAATGCAAGGCAACGGAGGGATGATTTTAATTACAATCAACAATTGGTAGGGATCACATTTGTTCTGTGAGAGGACAGACATCAGTATTGATTTCTAGTCCATCAAAAGTCTATAGAACTTTGCTTCACACGGAAAGCGCATGGGAACATGTGTGAAAGCAGAAGCCCATGAACTGTGAAATGAGAGGAACTTGTCAGGTCGTACAAATTAACAAAACACAGGTAGAAAAATAGAGACTTCACAATGAGGCTCTGTGTCTCTCCTTTACGCTTTACGATAAACACATGACCAGAGGGGAGGCCCATGCCCCTTCCGGGGACAGTGTATCAGTTGGCATCAACGACCCCTTGAATGTGCGAAAGGTGGATGAAGTTGTCAAAAAATATTCCAACGTCTTCTTAAGAATTTGAGGGGTCATATAATGAGAATGCGGACAAGGCAAGCCTTGCTTCACAATGGCCAAAGATGTAAGTCCATATAATGGTAATAAAAAAGCAGCAGCTGAGAAAGCTAAGATATCCAAAAGATGAGAAAGATGCCTCGATGAACATCTGCTTTCCTGTGTGCGAAATGCACAACTGTAAGCACTGTGCTTACTAAGCTCGATGTATCATTGACATTGACTCGAGTGATGCTCCCGATCGCTGACCTGGCCTTCACTTGACCGGATTTTACTCAAGTTCCACAATTTCTACACCACCATTTCCCTGCACTTCACCTTGCCCATGCTCAATTCCGATGCAGCCCCACTCGACACGAGTACCATCAAGCAACTTACGTCCCCAGACCACCATGCAGCCCTCGCTGCCGAGCACGAGAGCGAGTGTCATGTGGCAGAGGAAGAGGCGCATCAAAAGGCAGAGAGGAGGGCACGTCGGCAAGAACAAAAGCATGTGTGAGGGATTCCAGGGGAGCAGGTTGGTCCCTACGTCTTTGTCATCCCAAATCGTCCAGGTCTAGATGTGAACCATGATGGGTCCAATGCCTCATATTCAAGTGATGCCCATGATGTGGACCTGGGCGGAGAGCTGTACGCATGGAAGAAGAAATCTGAGTGGATTGGGATTTATGCTCTCGCACCTCTACATCATTCTGTGCTGGGGGTACCTCTCACATCCAGAACACTTCAACCCAAGTCACCCATCAGTTCATCCCATACCCACATACAGAGATGCACCTTCCCACACTGATGTGAAAGAAACTGTATCATTCGTCAAAGCAGGCGTCAATTGTCTCGTTGGTGATGTTCATCATCATCACCAGACTTCAGCACTTCAGCGCCACCATGATTCATTGAGACTCAGTGAGTCATTTGACAACATCATACAAAACTGCTCATGCTGGACATTGACCTCAGTATGCTCAAGCTGAGTATGCTCATGTTCTGAGGTTCTGTGCTTACCCTCCATCACAGTGAATGGGCCTTGCTCATCCTAGCCAGGATCGTGGCTGATACTCCATGGTCTAGAAGCAGATGTCCATCTTTACTTCATGGGCATGTTTTGTACACTCCACTGCTGTGATCGTATTTGCAGGCCATTGTCTCACCCTTACCTTCACTCTGCCTGTCATTGTGGATGGCCCAAGTACAGCATCATGTCCACATGACCAAAAGGTGAAGAGTTTTGCCAGGTTTGAAATGGATAAAAATGATGCATCACTGTCTCCTGGGGATCTTGACGGAGACATGAGTGTGGTTGGGGGGAAGGTGAGTGGTATGTCTGGGCATCAAGAAGGTAGCATAAGGACAGGTGAGGCGTCGTCGTTGGGGGACATACCTATGGATATCAATGAGGGTGTTGTTGTGGCAGGTACTGCAGGACAGTTGGACCATGTGGGGCGTTAGCAGACCAGACTGCTTTCTAGATTTGACAGAAAGGAGAACATTCTCAAACTGGTGATCCTATATTAGCCTCAAATGATTAACTGAGACATTGTCCAAGGTTGTGACTCAGACTGTCAGGAACATCATCCTTGATCAAATGACCAGGGTGTCTCACCATTGAAATGAGTGGAACAAAGAGAGCAACATCGTCAGAACAACATGCCAGAGATCAAGGAGGTTTTAAATCTGACAGTTAGGAACACCACCCTCACGGGAAATGTCTCACAAATGAAATAAGCAGGCTGGTGATTCCTGGTGCCTTGCTTTGCAATGGCCTGTGAGCCACCTGACCTCCCCACTGTACGAGCCTAATTAGGCTCCTCCCTTACATGTTTCCTCAAGCCTAGTTAGGCTCCCTTTCTGAGAAACGCTGACACTGGGAACAAACACGTGCCCAAATATAACACACTTAGGGAACCACAAAGGTCCAATGCCAATCAGCACCCGAACAGCATCTTCCACTGTATGTGATGCTTGCTAAGCCAGACCCGCCATCTCGAACATTGTCCCACACTCCTTATCATCTCCCTCTGTCGTCATCATCAGCCCAGGCTGGCAAACTTGCCCCTTTCCCCTCATTGTCATTATTCACAGCAATCTCACTTGTTCATTGTTGTCGTTCTGCATGACAGACCCACTCATCCCTTGTCGTCGTCGTCCTCCATAACAACCTCACCTTGTTTTTGTCATCCTGTGATGAACTCACTGGATCACCATCATTGTTGTTGTCCTTCATGCAAGCTCATTCAAGCCTCAACATCTTTTTCATCCTCTATGACGAGCTTGCCATTCCCCATTGACATCGTCCTCCATGCAAGCTCCATCATCTATACTCTTTGCTGCCCTCTCAAAGTCATCTGTTCCCTGCCATTGTCGTTGCTCCATCATCCATCGTCTTCGCCATTCTCTGTGACAAACTCACCCGTTCCCTGCTGCTTATCATCCCATGGTTGTCCTCAATGCCAACCTACTCATTCCCTCCTCTGGGTCTCATTTTTTTCTCGCTCACTGTCTAATTGCCACACCTTCTCTCCACTATGCTGCTGTCAAGGTTTTGTGATCTTTCGAAAGCAGCCATCTCATACTCAGTATGGCATGGGCAGCGCCATTGTGAAGTGTTGACTGCTGCAAAACAGCAGAATTGTGTCCATGCTAGTGATTCCAGCTGGTGAACCAGAATGCAAGGTAATGTCAACATAAAATAAACTACATTGTTCTTACCCTTGCACAGCAATGGCTGCTGGTGATCAAGATCTTGTCAATGATATGATGGCTCATGATGAATTCGCAAACTATGACGAGCCCTTCTCTGAAGGCACACCTAGTGGTCCAAGTGCTGACTTGGGCTGTGAGGATGAACTTGATTTTGAAATTTTTACTGAAATGGCATCGCAAATGGTGAACTCCAAAGGGTATGTTTTGAACCACATTTCCTTCTTCACACAAACAGATTCACCTGCTCTACAGTCGCTGCATTGACCATCGTGTTCGGACAGATCGCACGGAGGTGCAGACAGAGCATTGGGCACTGCAGATGGATCACTTAGTTGCTGTGTATTTGGAGTACTGTGCAAAGGACATGGGTGATGGTATGCTGTCAACTCAGCCACATGTGCCAAGTGGTGATGGTGAGAACTGTCGAATTTCAGATATTGGCCTTGTCGACATGTTCTGTAAGTGTTTTCTTATTGCGGGAATGCAGGGCTAATTTATTTTAGCCTATTGCTGTGGTTCATTCCACTTGTCTTCCTCACGGCAATTCCCCAGTGAGTCACTCATCTCTCATGGGTACCTTGGTTGCTCTCTGCTGCACCCGACTGTCGCAATATCAATCCGCACACTTGCCATATTCTGCCAATACCACCACAGCTATCCTGGCTTCAGCATTCACACTCAATGTAAAGCTTTATGTCATTTGCACAGGGTAAGTCCGTTTACTTAACCTAACATTTTGTAAACTGAGCCTTAATTAGGTACCATATCATCCTTATCTCAGCACACAGTTTTCGGCAGCTTTTGATGTCTACCTCGAGATTCTTGCTCAGGTGGAGCAAAGCATCAATGCTGCGTTGGGACGTAACACACCCAATTGGCAGATGCGAAATGCATGTCCTGCCTGCTTCTACAAACTGAAAGAGGAACCACCACTCGAGTTCTCTTATCTTGCAAGTATTGATGGTAATAATAGCCTCAAAAGATGGGCATCACAGCATTCTCAAAATGTTGATTCACGAGAGCCACACTCAGACTACTGGATTAGCCAACATGATGTTGATTGGTTTAAGTATGAGGTAACAGCCCAAGTGGTAAGTGAAGTTGTGTCTGTTATTGCATTCCTTACTAATCAATCCTTAGCTCAGATCTCATTTATGCAATGATAATTGGGATGATGTTCAAGATCCTGATTCCAGTGTGATGCACTGTGTCAAGTGTTGGAGAAATGCTGGCTCAGAGAAATGGAAAAGGATGTTCAAAGTCTTTGATGAGTCAGGCATATTCATTGCTTGTTGCTGGCTTCGCTTTGTGCTTGCCATCTGTGATATGGTCCAGAGTGGTGAATTGTGAGTATACTGTCTATCAGACTATGTTGCTTGTCAATGTGTATCACAGAGCCAAATATCCATTGGCGATCATTGATTGTTTGCTCATGGTGTATGAACCCAATGGTGGGCTCACTTATGACATTGGCTGTGCCTTTGCCACAACCCTTGCCAACAGTGTCCTTGGACCATGGGCTTGGGCTCTCAACTTGCATCTGATGGTTGGTGCTTTCCATGGACATGCCCACAACTGCCAATGCCAATTGAAATGGCATCCAATGTACATCCCTGGAACTGGACATATGGAGGGTGAAGGCTGTGAACATGTGTTTTCAGCCTTGAACACACTCACACAAGGTACACAGCATGCCAACTCTTTCCATCGACATCAAGCTATTGAGCAACATTTCGCATTCTGGGACATGGACAAGTATGCTGCACTGAGTACAGATTCCCTTTTATCTGGTTTTGTTGTTTCTTATGTGTTGTAGGTACCTTCTTACACAACCACTATCGTGAAGCACTGAAAGCGGTACAAACCCTTGCGGCTGAGCTCTTGGTTATCAAGGATGAACTTAATCTCACTGATGATGACTTTCGACAATTTCATGAGGCTGAGAAGAGGTACTTCACAGAACTCAAGGAACTGCCACACGAAGAGTACCTGAAGATTTGGTATGTTGAGATGTTGGATGAACTTGTGGAGTGCTGGTTAGTACTTTGCTTCTGATTTGTGTTCTGTGCCTGACATTGCTTATGAAATGCAGGAATGGATGGAACCTTGCTTGTACAACCACCAACAATATTTGCTTGCATATGGCGAATGATCAAATTTTTCTTACTATTTTTCATGCCCATAAGCATATAGACACTGCTTATTCAAAGTTACAGAATGCTAAGACCCAGATGCTCCACATGGAGAAGCGCTGGGATGTTGGTAGTGATCAATACACATGCTACAAGCAGGAGGCCTCCATGGGCAAGTACTGGACAGCATTCAATGAGCTCGAGCAGCTTGTGGTCATGCAGCTCTTTGAGCTGTCAAAGATGTCATTGTCAGGGACAGGTCATTTGAGTCATTCTCATGATGACCCATTTACTGACCACTTCTTGCAGGATATAAAGTCTGATGTCAGGTCGGCAAAGCCCTGCAATGCCGATCAGCAGCAATCCATACTGCCATTACTTGGTATAACACACAAGCCCAGGCTCTAAACCTGCTGCGACCAAAGCTCTTCTGGAAAAACATCACTGACTACAGCTTCCTTGGAGAATTTGACTTACTGCGTTATTCATATGAGGATGTATGGTCAAATGACTGGACAAAGCCTGCATACTGCAAGGCTACAACGAAATTTTTCAAGCTTCAGCAGGCACACGAAGAGATCCTGTGATTAAATATTGGAATTTGGTGGTTATACACTGCTATCCATGACAAAGAAACTGCAGTGTTGACTGCCATTTGAAACCTGACCAACTTGGACCCCCACCTGGCTTTGCATCAGGGAATTTTTAATGGAACAATAATCCATTATAATCCCTGGCAGACATTATATTCCTACTAAACATCATTTATTTGTCTCTGTTTGGTGTATAGCTGTAATTGTTGATATAAACAATGGTATATGGTCATAGGCAGCAGGTTATAATACTTGAATTAGGAGAGATATTGAGTTTTTAAATCTCTGCCAGGGATTATAATGGATTATCATTCCATTAAAAATTCCCTGATGCTTGGAAATACAGCAGTGGTGGCAGGAACACACAGCCGTCAATGCTGTTCACCTCCATTGCCTTGCCCAGATCCAAGGTCTTCCTGGATTTTCAGGAAAGCTTGAACTCAGTGTTCATGATGTGGAAGAATGCCCGGCAATGGACACTGCTGGGGACTTGCCTGTTTCAGCTGTTGGTGGCACGGATAATCATGCATGTGAAGTGGAGAGAATAATTTTGTCTGAGTATCATAACACTGACCTTCTTGAGCAGATGGAGGATGATGAGCTGCTGGAACTTTTTACTCAGTATATAGAATGCATTGGTGATTAGCACACTTAGTACCATGAATGTCACTCAGATTCTCTGATCGTAAATCACTGGCTGGATATGGGGATGTGTTTGTGTGCCGTCTACCATTGCACTGTAGAATTCTCGACCTTTGTCATCATTAGAGCAAATAATCCAACAGATCATCAGGCATGAATGTGAGCAACTAATTCAATTACACTGATCAGGTTTGGCAACTGAATAGTAATTACTGTATATATGTATTCAAAGCTAGGTATTTGACATTCTTGAATGTTGATCATGGATCAATGGTTGGATTGTCCTCCTTTCCACAGTTGTATGTAACCAGACCAACAAAAACAAAACCATGCCATAGAAATTAGGTACATGTGTGCTACAAATGTACTAATCACCTACTTCAAATAGATATGTCAGGGCAGTTCTTCCCATTCTGTTCACTCCCTCATCATGGTGTCTAGTCCTAAGAAGAAGAAGACTGGTGGTGCAAACAGAGAAGAGAAGACACCAGACCAGCTGTATGCGCCCGACAGTGTAGCCAACCTGTGTGGCACACTATTCAAGGAGACTTTCACAGTCTCGCAGCATCTTGCAGTGTCCCACGCCCTCCTTTGACATGGCGCTCACATCAACAGCACTGACAGCCAAACGCACACTCCAGGTGGTCTTCATCCATCGTACTTTGGCTTCCAAGATGAGACAATGGCATCAACTAGACTCTCGCTCACACATGAAGACTTCAAGGAAGTCAGTGCCGGTGATCTCTTCAATGCCATCCATCTTCGTATCACCATCTTACTCAACCAAATACTCATATGTTTATCCTTCCAGATCATTCAGCAAGACCGTCTGGATGGTGGTGTATCAGTTCTGCTGTGCTGCCCAGGGTTTACCACTCAACCAACACTTGGACCCAAAGAGATTGTTACTGATGTATATATCACCCCTCATGTTTTTGACCCTGCTCGGACACAGATGAGCGAGAACATTGCCATTCTTGTTCAAGGATTCTGTGAACAAATTGCACTTACTCATTTACACGAGTTCACCAAGTCGTGCAACATCAAAAATGTCAGTCCCATCCCTTCTCCTCGTAAGTCCCTTTTTGAAACACATGACTTGGAGATGTGCTAATCCTTCATAGCTCATGCTCTGTCAGTCGCAGTGAACTCTCTGCCATTCCTGCCTGCTGCGGCCATCAACGGAACTTGCATCTGTTGCTGTGCACAGCCTTTTGTGAGTTCTAGCAGGTCCAAGCTAGCCATGTCAAAGGATGCCAAGCCCTGTGGCGACACAAAGGTTAGTACTTCTGGCACCCAATCTCAGGTTCATCAGCGCTGCAACACAGGCCATTTCTCTGCTGAGGAAGTTGCCAAGGTGCTTGTGGATACTACCCTTGGCATGGGGTCTGCAGTTGAGCCCATTGTCTTAAATCCTTGCCCTATTGTCAGTCTTGGACCCAACATGGATGCAGTGCTTGATCATTTTGGATTGAGTGATCTGCTCATTCCTTGTCTCCACGAGCTGGTCATGACCATGTGCAGCAGCTGTTGGAAGGCGGTGCTTCAAAGTTCTCCCTGGAACTTAGATTATGAGCAGGTGGCGAACCTGGAAAGGGCGCTGTACACAGATTTTGGTGTGAATAAGGCATTAGCAAAGGTCTGGATATTTTTTTTCTGCTTGCCGCTCCGATTAATGTGTTTTCCAATAGATACCTTCTTTTAGCATATGGAAAGTTGTCATAAAACTGCTGTTGGCCCTGTTGGCCCTGCTCGCTGCCGTTGGTGGTTTATTTTGTTATTATTTGACCCTGTCTTAGATCCTTGCACAATTTGAACATGTTTTGTTCTGTTCCATTATATTGACAGTTGAAGACAAGTATATAAGGTGACATTTGGACTGACTGGATTCTCATGTTCCCCTGCTCTCTCAATCTTGGTCAATATGCCAGCAGTGCCAGCTGCGAATACGATGGCAAGGCCAGAGACTTCACCACCATCGTATGTCATTCTTCTTACATATGTGTTCTTGCACTCACACTCATGGCTCAGGGCACCATGCCCAAAGGTCCTGCTCACCCAAGAAGCATGTCAGGTAGTCAACAAGCACAGACATCAAGCAGCAGCATGTTTCCGACAGGACCTGGCAGATGCCCAATGGAAGATTGATGAGAGTGTTACCAACATTGCTGCAACGCACCATAAGAGTGTCCAACGTGTCCAAAAGGAGTTCCACATGGGGCAGTCTGTGCTACATACCCAACAAATGGTCAATGCCTAGAATGCTTGGTGTGCCAAGATGGCCAATGAAGAATCCTCTTGTGCTGGAAAGGGTCAGTTTTTTTTTTCTTGTTTTGTGGACTTTCATATCCCTCTCATTGACTTTTAGATGTCAGTGGCTCGGATGTTCTCATTGACATCATTTGATGCCAAATACTGAGCAAAAAAAGGAACTTGTTGAAAACTACACTCTGACTTGAGATGCAAAGCAGAGTGCTTGCCGTACTTTGGCAAGATTGTATGTCAATGACATTACAGGGACCCTCAAGTGTGTCTGTGATGAGGTATGTGGTTAACATGAGCCCTGTCTTGTACTAACCTAATTTGTGTAATACCTAGCTTAGTGCCTTGAGGGCACATACAGGTCTTGAGTCCACATTGTGGAGTGTTCATGAAACGACAGACTTCTCCCTTCAGCTGATGTGTTTCAAGACCGACGGTCTGACTGATTTTATGGGGACCGCTATGCACATTGACAGAGAAGATCTCACTACCTGAATGGAAGGCTATTCCATTCAGGGTATCCATGGTAAGGTGTTCGGTTTTATGGGCATTTCCATGACTCAAATCACATAGGTGCCACTCATAATCATTGGGAGTGCATCATCTCAGTATGCTCAGAATTACATGGCATGATTCTGAATAAGCTTCGTGAGCTCTTTTCCATGATCATAGATAATCTTTAATCTCTGATATGTTACATGAAACAGGCGAGATCATGCATAATGAGTCTGCCTGTTACGCTTGGCCTGGGTAGGGACAAGTGTAGCCTTGAAAGACTAAGTCAAGGGTTCAAAGGGTAAAGTGTGCATTTAATGGTAGCACATAGTCCAAGGAAGACGTTCTGCAAGGGAACACAAGGGTTCAAGGGTTTAGGAGTTCAAGGGGTCAAAGTGACTGGTCAATAGCTAAAAGGAGCTTGAGACAAGAGAAGTGAATTCAAGGTGATGATCGAGGAGATCTAAGCTAAAGTACAAAGGATTGGTATCGTGGGTTTATATATCCAGTTACAAGACTAAGGGCAGGCATAGTTAGGGCTGGTCAAGGAAGATTATAGAATGAAATGGAAGATGAGGGAAGTAATCATTGACGAAGCAAGTGAGATAACAGATAAGAATGAGTAAATGTGGGTGAGTCAGCAATAAAAGAAATATTGTTCAAATTGGAGAGTTGAACTGATGAGTTCGATGCAAGTACAAGTGTGAAAGCATAAGGACAAAGAAGAAAAGAGAACAAGTCGCAACACTGCCCAGATGCAATATAAAGACTTTTGGCAAAAAATAGTCCAGTGTTACAAAATCTGTTGAGATCTGGGTTTTTCGCTTTCTGCTCTTCTACTTCATAACTCAGATTCTAGACATGATTACATCAATGGTCCAGACCTTCGGACAATAGGTCCAAGTACACTATCACATATTACTCATCATATGACATCATAGATAACCACCATTATTGCTATTGACTATAGATAGGACTCTTATCATTCATGATACAATATGACTCATTCCTATCTCTTATCTTTACCTACCCTAGAGTAGAGGCATACAGGTACAAACAATACCTGAACACTATATAGAGGAGAGCTCACTCTGTATCGCTCTCCTCAGTTAGTTCACCAACTCACTTATACAAGCATCTTCTCTTTGCTTCTATAAACTCCTCTGCTCCTCAAGCTAGCAACCTCTATCCTCAGACCTAGTGAGTACCTCCCACTAGGCACATACCTTCCTCTTGTCACTTGCATTACGCTTGTGGCACCTACTGTCCTCACAGTAGAGACAAATGGAGTACCGTGCACTTCATTAGATTATGAGCCCTGCTTAATCAAGGCTTGACATCTTGCACTTTCCCGTCACCCTTGATCTAGTAGAATGGAGGCTAGAGTTGCTGCGAGTTTCTCCCAGACAATTGTCCTCCTTGGACATTGTCTCATGCTTGTCACTACCAACATCCTCTTATATGCATTTGGGGCTGTTTACTTCTTTGTTCATCAGTTCAGAGATATCCTCATTTGAGTCAATGATGGTTATTTTTCTCTTGAAATGAATCACACCGCTAACCATGAACATTACTCGTTGCATCTGGTTCTGTCTTCTAGACCCCAACAACCAGTTCAACAGGTTCATGGTGATTCACCTCCACCTCCGTCGGAGAGACCATCATCTTCCCAACCATTGTCTGAACCTGCGACCGGAGTAACCTATGAGGTTTGCTCTGAGAGACCCTCCTCGCAGTTGTCATACTTCCCTGCTCCTGAAGAAATCCCTGCTTCCATCGTTCCCACTCCTTGCCCAGAGGATCCCCATTGTCATATTCACCTTACTGTCAATTTGACACCTTTTCATCTTCCTTGCCCTTCTTGTCAATGCCACGTTGAAGAAGGAGAATACTGTGATGGTTTAACAGGACTTGGTGCCCATACATCTGGAGTCTATCATAAACAACTCATTCAAGGTGATTACATCTTTGCTCCAGCTTACAGACCCTTCAGAGGATGGACTAGATCGGTTTCAATCCTTTCTGATCTTCTGGACCTAGTCGATAGTCCAGAACCGATTCCTATCCCTCCTTTCACTGCACCATCTCCCTCTCCACCTTTGTATACTCCATCACACAATCCTCTTAATGGCAAACCTCTCCAAATCCCAATGCCAGAACTTGAATCTAGGTTTACTGCTGATGAGCTTCAACACCTTTGAGAACAGTCTTTGGCAACAATCCATTGAGTATCACTTGACACCTTTGGCCAACCCAGATCAAGGAGGAATATATTGGGAGGCAATTTTCCAAGATCCCCTTCCACTACCACCAATGAATCTCTGCCACCCTATACATCATCAAGGGAGGGTAGTCCCCTTCCTTAGACAAACAGGCTTCAGACCTTGGGTTCATTCAAGGAAATCCCACCAGGTGGTGACTCCTTTTCAGGTGTCATCAACTGAGACTTCCACCCAGGATGACTCTATCCTTGCATGTTCATTCGTGTTCAAGGACAAGTCTCTTTCCTCTGCTTATGCTGGTGCCAGATGGGCTTTTCCCTCAGAGACTTATATTTCTACTCCACCTGCATTAGTACACTTCCAAGGACATGAAGTTCTTTGCAGAGATCTCTTTCCTCCTCTTTCTCACTTTAATCCTGGAGACATTTATCATTCTCATGACGTACATGAAGTTCTGTATGATTCTCTCTCTCTGAACATTTATATCAGTGATCCCATTGACTGGTACAACCGATTCACTAGGCAATTGGCTCCTACTCCAACCTAGTGGTACTGGAATTACAATTTTGACAAGTACCTTCACAAAAGCTGGAGATCTGCGAATCCTGTCCAACACAGGCTTCAACAGCAGATTAGGAAGCATTCAACCCTTCCTGAGATGCAAGAGGCTTGCCTCCACAGACTCTATGGAGAACAGGAT
>JBBPTD010000438.1:0-26557 GCA_038093895.1 Boletus aff. mottiae
TCCCTAGTTTCTTGAGGCCTACAAGCCTAATAGACCATCTTCTCACAGAGACTTACTCATTGCAAGTGCCCTCTAGCTAGCAAAGCCATCACAACTACCAGTTGTTCATAGATTGAATAACTAGGTCGTTACAGTTCCTTGATCAGTCCGTACCATCGATGCTCCACTATGACTAACTGGTGACGTCCATGTGGCTCTCTTCACCATAGAGAGCCATTGAGGATGAAGTATTTGGTGGCAGCATTGATGAAGGACTGGAAATCTGTGTCAGAGAGGTGAGTAGGTTGCTCACGAGTTTCAAGGAAACTGTGGATCAAGGCAATCTGGGTATCACATGTGATGGCCTTAGTAGACCGAGGCATAGAGGGTGAGTCTGGAGAAGAGTCCGGCCCAAGGGAGGATGAAGAAAAAAGAGACCAGTAAATATGGGGAGAAGCAGTGTAACCTGTAGATGAAAAGGAGGCTTGGTCCATCGAAGGCAAAAGTGGATGGTCGAAGCAGGAAGTGATGCATGCAGTAACCACAGCATCAACAAGGGGGAGCACACGATCATTGAGTAAGGTAATACAAAAAGAATAAGAGTCGTCTAGTCAATCTTCGATGCCATCATCCTCAGGCAGATCATCATTGGAATGAGGTTGTCTAGATAGACTGTCCAGCCCAGTGTGTTTAGCAGCCAGGACATGACAAAGTTCAAAATGGAAAAGAAGGATACCAGCAATCCACCAGTTGATGATTGCATTCAGCTGGAGGTCAGGGTTATTAATCATACTCTTCATGTATTTCATGTCCATCTCTCTGACAAGATTTGGAATGCCAAAGATGGATGAATACATGGACTGCTCGGAGTGCCCAGAACAGTCCATATAGCTCGAGCTTGGCCTGTGAATAGTGGCTCTCAATGCTCATAAAGCTAATCAAGCAGAACCAGTTTGGATAGCGCTTGCCATCCTCACCTTCCTGTGATAAGATGAAACTGACTGCAATAAGCAAGGTGTCCATGGCAAGAACTACCTCTCAACCAGACAAATAGTCCAGATGGTGGAGTGCTGGAGATTGAATGATCTCATCCTTCAGATGGTTCATTGCAGTGTGCTGGGCCTCCCCCATGCAAAGGGAGTATCCTTTCATGTTAGGTTGACCAGAGGACAAGAGATAGTAGTGAAGTTGAAGATAAAAATACAGACTACACCGCAGGTCCCAAGAAAGCCATGGACTTGTGTAAGGGTCTCACATTCTGGCCAGTCATGGATTTTCTGAACTTTGTCTTCATGTGCAATTCATCCATTGAAGGTGCATTTGTGCCTGACTATGGTGGTGTCTGGGACAGCAAGGACAAATTTCTTGGTGGAGACCATTGTGGTGATGTTTTGGAGTCATTGCAGGATTCTGTGGACTATGATTAGGTGATTTCAAATGAACTTCTGAATGCCCGAGTTCTCTGGAATGGTCTTGAATGAACCATTCAGTCCTTGAAACTGGGTAGTTTCGGTTTTGACCAGTAGATTATCAATAAATGGCATGGTGTGGTGTGGTATTTCGTCCTGTAGGATAAATGCCATATCGGCTTGGTAAATCTGGATGGTGTTAGTATGACCCATTGGGAGAGTAGTGATGCAGTGGGGACCAAGTGGACTATTGAATGTTGTCATGTCCTGTGACTCAACATGCAACAGGCATTGGTCATATCCTGTGAACAGGTCCATCATATCATAGACCATATACCCACCAAATGACTCAGGAAGGTGCTCGACAAATGGAGGGACAGATGAGTCCCATATGGTTACAGTGTTGAGGGGTTGGAGGTCATGGACTAAGCACAGAGTCTTACCATCCTGCTTGAGCATGCAGAACCATCAAGATCAGTAAGCAGTGGCGGATGGCTCATAAACACCAGAGGTGGATGGCCTGGTCCCATGACAATGGTGGAATGGGGATGTTGCATAAGATCCATGGAGTATAAGGGATGGTGGGGATCTTGACCAGTGGAAAGTATCATTCATCAAGGCATTCTTGTTCAGTTGGAATCCAGGCAAAGGTAGTCTTGTGATTAAGAACAATCCACTAGACTAGTTTGAGTTCTTCTAGCCATAGCCAGTTTGCAGGGTCAAGGTCAAGCTTGTCTGACTGTTCCTGTGTAAAGCAATTACCCAGTATAAAGTCTGGGGGAAAAGTGGGTAATGGTATAAGTCTGGTGAGGGGATTGTCTGATAAATGGCGCAGTACGTGGTATTCCTCTTCAAGAGGGGCCATGACTGACTGAATCTTTTTGGCTACCAGTTTGTAGGCCAAAGAATGAGACACAACATTGAAGATGTAGGTAGAGTTAAGAGCAAGGATATGAGTGGGTGATAGAATGGACTGTGTGGTTGATAGAAATGGGTAGGTAGGGGATTGGACCAGCTGCCCTATGTCCAAAGGTAGACCGGTCAAAGAAAAAGAAGGTTTACCTAGAGTGGGAGTGGCAGTAACTGACAAGGATGCATACAAAGTGGTAATTATGTTAAAATCTCCCTGACCTTTTGGTGGCTCATCGAAATCTAAAAACCCATCTCAACAATGATTGGTGGTTAGCACAGAATAGTCTGTTATGACACCAAGGACATCCTTCTGTCCAGGGCTGAGTCGGTAACTTGTACACTTTACCAGAGTTGGATCGTGGAGTGTAATAGTCTGTGTGCTGTCAGGGAAATCATCAGTGGATGCACTCATGAGACAATGAGATGGTCAGCTGAGTAGTAGGCCGAAGTTAGCCCTTGGGACTACTTGTATCTGGAGACATACTTCACTGGCACCAAAGTCCAAGCAAAGGTTCTCAAGTACGCCAATTGTCAACTCCATGCTAGTGTTAGCATTCAACATAGTCATTACATGATCTGACTGGACCAGTAGACCAAATGATGTCCATACCTGTTTGGGCATGGCCATGATCTCTGATCCAGTATTCAGGACGGCAACTATAGTTCGGCCAGCTTTAACCACTCTAGCTTCAAGTGATCTCAAGGGTACACTGTGGTGTGCTACAATGAGGCCTTTTCACTCTGGTGAACTCAGTCCCCAAATTCACACTCCACATAGCCAGGGTCTTTGCCGGCTAGTTCATTAACCTGTACAGTGTTAGTAGTTATGGGTATACACTTGGTAGTAGAGAGCTCCTGGAGTTGTTTGTGAAACTTCAGAGATATGGACAAGAGTTCTTTAACCAGTATTGGGATGGTGGTTTCGAGAACCCGGTCAATGATTTGCTTAGGGGCAGCATCCTCTTTGAGAGGGAATATATATCTAAATTATTACCCCACTCAGGTCTGATTGGGATAGTATTTTTAGAAGAGGAAGTGGTTGGTTGAATGGTAGGTGGTGTCTGAGCTGTAGTTCGCAAAGGTGCAGATGTAGTAATATGAGTTGCCTCCACTGCTGGAAAGATGATTTCCTTGGCAACTGGAGCTGGGCAAGGACTGGGACAACTGGTCTTGCAAGGTGGCATCTCAACACCATTGAAGCAAAGTCTGGAGCCTTTGGTCTTTGCCTTCTCTGCTTGGAAGGATGACAATACTGTCAGCCTTGGCAAGGATATGGAGGTAGCTGAGTACATCATGCAGTTCTTCAATGATGCACTTGAGTGGCAAGTCCCTCTCTTCCTTTGTCCATCTCTAGCAGGCACTGACATGCAGATTTTTTGCCTCAGATAGTATATAATTTACATACACCTGTAGTAGATGACAATGCAACTACTGCTCCTCCCTTCTTCATGTGTGACCGCTGTAAAAAGCAAACAATAACCAAGAGTAAAGGAAAGGAAAGAGAACATGATGACCACCTACCTCATGACATGTGGCTCCTCAATTCAGGAGCCTCATCCCACTACACCAACGATCTAAGCAATCTGGTTGAGTATTCTGTGTTTATGCAACCTACCTACTCCCAGACAGCTAATGGTCATGCACCAATTAAAGGCAAAGGTACAGCAATTATTTGCTTCCAAGGTAGACTTATGCAGTTATCGCCAGTCATTTACATGCCATCATGCATCATAAAGCTCATATCTATGGGTATCTTGTTAACCGATGTCTGCATGATGCTTCAGACCACTCCTGGTCATATCAATATCTTTGATAAATGCACCAAGCCAATGGTACTAAGTTTCCATTCACATGGCGACACAATGTACTGGATGCATACACCCACTGTTCATCCTCACACTGACTTATTGTCTATGGCCTCTGTGGACTATGAACTCCTCCACCACAATTTAGGCCACTCTTCGCGCAATGTGCTCTGCGCTGCAAAGAAGCACATCAAGGACTTTCTGGACATCAATATTCCATCCACTGTTCCTATATGCTCTGGTTGTGAGCTTGGTAAACAACCAAACCATACTTTCCCTCATAGCGAGAAGCATGCAAGCGCTCCCTTTGAGTTAATTCATTCTGACCTAAAATCATTTGAAATTGAATCATACCACAAGTAGAAGGATGTGGTTGTCTTTTATGATGACTATACCTCTATGGCTTGGATAGTCCTGATTAAAACCAAGGACCAAACACTTTGTGTGACCAAGCAGTTCCACGCCTATGTGCGTACTCAGTTCAACACCATAATAAAACACTGGTGCTCAGATGCAGGGGGAGAATACACCTCCAAAGCTTTTACTGAGTATATGCACGATAATGGCATACACATCCAACAATCCACCCCCTATGCTTACCAGCAGAATGGACATGCAGAATGCCTCATCCATACTATTATGGACAAGGCACAATCCATGCGACTGCAGGCTTGCCTGCCCAATTCCTATTGGGAGTTCACGTTACTACATGCACTTCATGCGTATACCTTCAGCTTGACTTTACTGGAACCTTCAGCTTGACTCTACTGGAAAATGCCATCCAAGATGCTCACAGGTGAAAAGCCTACTTTTTTGCATCTTTGGGTTTTTGGCTGTGGTGCATATGTCCACTTACCAGTTGAGACTCACAAAGGCAAATTGCAGCCTAAATTGCAACTGATGATCAATCTGGACATTTCTGCTGGTAGTGATTCAAATTATCTATTCATGCACCCTAATAATGTGCTGCATACATCAGCCCATGCCATATTTGATGAGCACCTCTTTCCCAGATGTTCAAAGGCTCAGCCACACCAGCTGGTTAACCACCTGCTGTGTTCTCACTCTCCTGATAATGAATCTTCAGATTCAGATTCTACACTCTTGGACTTGGAGTCAGATGCAGAAATCACTCCTCCTACTCCACCTCCAGCATCTCCTAGGGCACCTACACTGCCACCAGCACCATCGGCACCTCTGGTTACCCCTCGTTGTCATCCGCCTCCACCTCCACCTGCTCAGCTAGAGTGCCCACAGCAAGAGTGCCACACCCCCTTCCATCCCAGAAATATATATGGGAAATGCTGTGAACTGCTAAAGCAGCTTTGAGACATCAAATGCACCTCTGACTGGCACAGACTCATTCAAGAAGCACTGGCCGGACCATTGGATTCACCTGTTGTCCCTGGTGGAATGCCTCTGTCCCCAACTCCATTGAAAGATGACGTAGAATGCATAACCAGGGAAGGGGAAGACACATTGATTTCATACCTCTGCAGCTGTGCTTTTCTGCTGGAAATAGAATAGTCCAATGTGAACTACTGCGAATGGACATACTGTGACATCCTCAAGTTACTACAAGAGGAACAAACCCTTTGGCATAAAGCCTGCCATGATGAGTTACAGATACTCAAGGATTGAAAGGTCTATGAAATCGTGGATCAACCTGCAAATAGAAAGATTATCAAAAATCAATGGGTCTTTGATGTTAAAACTGATGGAAGAAAGAAAGTCTGGCTTGTTGCCAAAGGCTTCTCCCAAGTAGAAGGGATTGCTTTTGATCAAATATTCTCACCTGTTGTATGCTTTGAGACAGTGCAGTGCATGTGTTACGCTTGGCCCGGGTAGGGATGAGTGTAGCCTTGAAAGACTAGGTTCAAAGACTTGAAGAGATAGCATGCACTTAATGGTAGCACAAAGTCCAACGTTCCACAAGGGAACACAAGGGTTTCAAGGTTTCGATAGTTCAAGGTTTGAAACGACTGGTCAATAGCCAGAAGGAGCTTGAGACAAGGAAATGGATTCAAGGTGATGATTGAGGAGATCTAAGCTAGAGTACAAGAGGTTGGTATAGTGGGTTTTATATATCCAGTTACAAGACTAAGTGCAGGCATGGTTAGGGCAGGTCATGGAAAGTTATAGAATGGAATGGAAAGTGGAGGAGGTAATCGCTGATAAAGCAAGTGAGATAAGGGATAAGAAGAATAAGTGTGGATGAGTCAGCAATAAAAGAAATAATGTCCACATTGAGAGTTGAACTGGTGAGTTCGATACGAGTACAAGTGTAAATTGTAAAGGGAAATTGAGAAAGAAAGTACAAGTCATAACATTACCCCCTTACTAGCCCTGAGACCATGTCAAAAGGCATTTAGAGACCCATGCACGAGTACCCTGGGGAGCCAGTGATGTTGGCATAGCCAGTTTCATCAATGACATCGTCTAATTTGGGGGAGGGGATATGATGCATTGGGAAGGCAGACCTACGAGGAGGGGGGATGGGAAGACCACGTCCAGAGTTGAAGGATCAATAGGAGTGAGAGGAACACGAGGAACTGGAAGAGGTAGGTATTGGAACCTCGTTGGGGGTTTCGAAATGAGTCAGGTGCAGGTGTTCTGCAAGCATGACCTGAGATATGAGTGGCTAAAGGTTGGTGTCCTGGGGGACAAGTGGCTGAGACCCAACTAAGGAGAACGGGGCGGCGAGTGGCAATGGGACAGTTTGCCTGGCTGTGTCCCAGGGCCCATTGGTGACAGCCCATGACAGGGCATTGGTATACTGGACAATTGTGGCGAATATGTCCAAGGTGGTGGCATTGGAAACAAGTGTTGTGGTATCTTGGGTCGGAAGGGAGAAGGGGG
This sequence comes from Boletus aff. mottiae, assembly GCA_038093895.1. Classification (NCBI taxonomy): domain Eukaryota; kingdom Fungi; phylum Basidiomycota; class Agaricomycetes; order Boletales; family Boletaceae; genus Boletus; species Boletus aff. mottiae. The sequence continues at coordinate 6,965 of JBBPTD010000438.1, forward strand.
TTGGTGCGGAGATGGCCATAGCATAATTGACTCTGGTGGGTATGGGTCCTCTCAGCTTTGTTCATAGCATGAAGTTCCTCTGGGGACAGGGCAGATGAGGAGGCGGACAGGGTAGATGGGGAGCGCACCAAGTGATAAGAGGGGGATGAAGAACTTTCGTCATCACGTTGTAAGGGGTATATTCCAGAGTTGGCAATTCTGGAGGCAGTGAGCTCGACAGCATATCTGTCAATGTCCTGTAGGAATTCTCCAAACTCCATTTGGTACCTCACTTGATGGAGTTCTCATAGGATATTCTGTTGGGTAGACGATACCCAATTGCGATCCATGTGGTCAGTGGAGAAAGTGGTAATCTCGTTGGTGACAAGGGAGAGGCATTGGGTCTGGTGGAATGCTTTATATAGGGCCAGGAATGCAGAGTTCATATCCAGGTGAGAGTCAATTGGGATGGCCATGCCGGTATTGTAAATGTAACAAGCAACATTATTTATGTAACAGGGGGAAGGGGTTCCTTCTCTGATGGCGTTGGCGTAGATGGGGATATCGATGGTGAGACCAGGTCTGGGGCTCAGTATAGGGGGGGGGAGTGAAGCGAACAGAAGGGGAAGTAATGGAAGACTGAGGAATAGGATGGGCGATGGGGATAAATATAGACACAGTTTTGTTGGGAGTGACATGGAAGGTAATGCTGCGAGTGGGAGGTTCAATGGCATTGATGGGGTTAGAGCCCCATCTGGGGTCTGTGAGTGTGGAAGAAGAAGACAGTGGGGTTGAAGTGGTGACAGAAGATTCAGTGGTGAGGGAAGTTTATTGGGAAGACATGGTGTTTGTGATGGAAGGTTTATGGGGAGAAGACAGAGGGACAGAGCTTTTTATAATCCAGGAGGGCGGACTTTGCATTATTCAGGTTCCATTCTGGGGTCCAAGAGTCTTCTTCTGCAGAGTAACCCTTCCATCGGATCAAGAACATGCGGCAAGAAGGAGGGCCACAGTGGCATAGGATCTTTTCTATTTCATATTCTTCTTCCCCTTGGATGAGGTCAGGTGGTGGAGACAGGAAGTTTGGACCGTGTACGCTGTTTTCATGATAGGGCGATAGGAGAGAGGCGTGGAAGACAGGGTGAATTTTCCATATTTTCGGAAGGCAGAGTTGGTAAGTGAGGGGAGATAAGACCTTGGTGATGATGAAGGGTCCTTCTCACTTCAGATCAAACTTTGGAGTGGGAGAGCGGCATTTCAGGTTCTTCACTTCCAGCCATACTTTGTCTCCTTTAGAGAATGGGGTGAAACCTCAGTTTCCTCGAGCTGCCATTACCTGGTGAGCGAGTTCGTGGGCGGCAAGGGCTTCGTTTCTTGCTGCAGTGAGTTCTTTGAGGCGAGATTCTACAGCAGGGAGATGGGAGTCTGGTATGATGGTGAGAAGGGCGTGGGGTTCATATCCCATCATGCAATAGAACAGAGATTGGTTGGTCACCGAATGAATGCGGTGATTATGAGTGAATTCGGCATGAGTCATGTGTTCAGACCATGAGGTGGGATTATTTCCACAATAGATGTATAAGTAGGTTTCAACTTCCTGGTTTACACATTTGGTTTCACCATCTGTTTGGGGGTGATAAGCGGTGGAGAGGGCGAGGTCATAGTTCAGGAGTTTTCCAAGTTCTTTTGCGAAGGCGGAAGCAAATTGGGGACCTTGGTCAGAGATAATCTTGTCATATAGCCCAAAGCATTTATAAACCTTGTGGAAAAAGAGTGTGGCAATGCCTTGGGCAGAGACAGTTTTCTTCGTGGGACAAAGAATTACCCCCTTAGTAAGGCCATGGTCGACCATGACTAAAAGGGAATCGAAGCTGGAGGAAGAGGGAAGGTTGGTGATAAGGTCACAAGAGATTTGCTGGAATGGGCGAGAGGTGGAAGAACGGATTGGAGAAGCAGAGGGGACAGTGGAGTGAGTGTTTGCTTTGGCTTGTTGGCAGGAGGAGCATCCTTCAACGTACTTGTGCACAGACTGCGTGAGACTGGGCCACCACAACTCAGCAGCGATGAGTTGCCAGGTTTTGAGATAGCCAGGGTGACCAGCGGAAGCATGATCATGGCAGTGGAGTACAGTAGAGTGGCAAAGGGATTTGTCAGGGGGAATGTAAACACGGTCTTGGTAGGTAAGGACACCTTCATTAAAGGCCCAATTGGACAACCAAGAATGGAATGCAGGAGGTACTGATCCATCAAGTGCACATAGAGCATTCAGAATGAGGGGATCATCCTTGGAGGAGGATGAGACCTTCTGATGCAAAGCAGTGTCGATGATGTGGACAAAGAGGGAGTCAGGGAGGAGTATGGTTCCTGCATTATCTGGGGTGTCAGGGTGAAGATCAGGACGGCGAGATAGGGCATCAGGGCCGGCAAGAAGGTGGCTAGGGACATGGATCATTTTTAGGTCAAAGTCTGTGAGGTCCAGAAGCCAACATGCTTGACATTAGTTGAGGTTCTGGGCCTGGCAGAAGTATGTGAGATTTTTGTGGTCCATGAAGACTTGGATGGGAAAGGGGGAGCCATTGAGGTAATGACACCATGCTTTGAGAGCACAGATGATAGCTAGGAGTTTGCAGTCATAGAATAGCTCCCAAAGCATATTTTGAAGCGTCGGTAGCAATTACAAAGGGAGCAGCAGGGTCGGGGAGGTGAAGGATTGGTTTGGAGAGGAATAGTTCTTTCAGAGCATTGAAAAACTTTTGGCAAGCTTCAGTCCAGTTCCATCCCAAGTTCTTTTTGGTGAGGTCAATGAGGGGACATGCAATGGTAGAGTAATCAGAGATGAATCGTCAATAAAATTGACAAAGCCAAGGAATGAGCAGACTTCCTTTACTTTGGTTGGGGTGGGCCAATTGGCAATTCCTTCGAGTTTGACGGGGTCCATAGCAAGTTGTCCAGGTTTGATGATCATTCCTGTTACGCTTGGCCCGGGTAGGGACGAGTGTAGCCTCGAAAGACTAGGGTTCTAAGGTTCAAAGAGATAGCATGCACTTAATGGTAGCACGAAGTCCAAGGAAGATGTTTCACGAAGGAACACAAGGGTTTCAAGGTTCAAAGGTTCAAAGCGACTGGTCGAATGCCAGAAGGAGCTTGAGACAAGAGAGTAGATTCAAGGAGGTGATCGAGGAGATCTAAGCTAAAGTACAAGAGATTGGTATAGCGGGTTTATATACCTGGGTACAAGGCTTAGGGCAGACATAACTAGGGCAGGTCATAGAAGGTGATAGAACAGAGAAGAAGATGGAGGAAGTAATCACTGACGAAGCAAGTGAGATAAGGAGGATAAGTGTAGGTGAGTCAGCGATAAGGAAAATATTGTCCGCATAGAGGATCGAACAGGCAAGTTCGATATGAGTACAAGAAAAGTGTATAGTGAAGTAAAAAGCAAAGAATAAGTCGTAACAATTCCTAGATATTCTACTTCTTTGATGGCAAAGGAACATTTCTCAAGTTTCAGGTGGAGATTGAGCTCTTTCATTTGTTGAAGAACCCTTTTGGTTCATTCGATGTGAGTGGCTTCATCTGGGGAGAAGATAAGAAGGTCGTCCATGTAAATGATGAGCCACCCCTCAGAGATCATATCTTGGAACGAGTCGTTCATGAATCATTGGAATGTTGTGGGGGAGTTTGTAAGACCAAAGAACATGACCAGAGGTTCGAAGAGTCCCTTATGAGTGATGAATGCCCCTTTCCATTGGTGTCCATCTTTGATTTGGACATTGTTGTACCCCCATCATACATCAAACTTGGTGAAGACCTTTGTGTCTTTGAGTTTGTCAATGAGGTCAGAGATGAGAGGGAGTGGGTAGGTGTCACGAACAGTATGTTCGTTGAGGTACCAGTATTCTTAACAGGGACGGAGCTTCCCATCCTTCTTATTGACGAAGAAGAATGGTGAAGCTTGGGGGGAGTTCGAGGGTCGGATCTTTCCAGCGTGGAGATTTTCTTCAAGGAAGTCCTTGGTGGCTTTCTGTTCATTGGGGGATAGGGGGTATATTTTCCCAACTTTTGGTATGAAGGAGTCGTCAAGGTTGATCTTGTGATCATATGGGTGAGAGGGTGGAAGATGATGATCTGCAGTTTCTTTAGAAAACACTGAGGAGTATTCCTTGTATTCGGGAGGAAGTGAAACTGTGGGTTTAGCTTTTTCAGTGGCCATGGCAAGTTCAGTGGCAGTGGTGAGTTTTGCAATGATGGGGGAGCCTAGAGGAATAAAGTGGGATCCACAGCGGATGATGTGATTAACGGTGTATGCTTCTTTAGCTTGTTGACAAAACTGGGACTCAGTTTCATAGTTGAGGTATTCATAGAGGCGTGCGTCATGTACTGTGTGGACATTAAGGTGTCGAGGGGGTTGGGGAGGTTTTTCGGGGGTTTCATGGGATCGTTGGTTCATGGTGTGAGTTTAGTAGAGTTCTGAGGATTCATTGGATGATTCAGGGATGGAGATGGTTTGGTGAGCCCAGTCAATGGTAGGGTTGGTTTTTCGGAGCCAGGGTAGTCCTAAAATAACATTTTTGTTTCCACAGTGCATGACATAGAAGAGGATTTTGTGAGCAATTCCTTCGATGTTAATGAACAGGGTAGTGGTGAAGTGAATAGCTCCTCTCTTGTTTGTGGATTGATTGATGTTTCATATGGGGATGGGTTCAGTGAGTTTCTTGGTGGGGAGTTTGTGTTTGTGAACAAAGTCCCAGTCAATGCATGATATGTCAGCGCCACTGTCAATCAGGGCGCGAGTGTCAACAACTTTAGTACTGCGATCTGGGTCGATAAGCAGAACAGGGAGTTTCATTGCTTTCAATGAGGAGGATACAACTACAGAGGCACATGTAAGGGAAGGAGAGACTTGCGTCGAGCAAGTTCTCCTTTCAAAAATCCCAGGAGAAGTGAACCTTTCGTATGGCCACTACATCTTCTTTGTCATCATCTTCGACCTCTTTTAACTCAGGGAGGTCATTGATGGAGACTTTCTGGACCTTCTTTCCCTTTTGTCCAGAGGAGGGAAAGTGAGGACATTCATTGCTGAGATGTCCGCTTTTCAGCAGCAGAAGCAAAGTCCTTTTTCGATGCATCGCATTCGCTCTTCAGGAGTGAGCTTTGTGACCCAGATTGCATCTATGTCCATGGCATTGGGGTCTTTGGGGGTAGGAGCAGGGGTGTTGTAGGAGCGGTAGGAGGTTTGAGATCCTCCAGTGCGAAGGTGAGCAACTTCCCTAGCCCTTTTGAACTGGGTGTGGAAGTGGGTGGCCTTTTCATACCATTCTTTGGCTGTGGTGGGGGGAGTGTTCATAGAGTAGATGCAGTGCATCAGAGGTTCAGGAAGTCCAATGGAAAAGAATCCAATTAGGACATTTTCATTGGTGATATTGGCAAGGGTGGCGTTACTGATGAAGCTGGCAGTGTAAGCAGCGAGGGTGGGGAGGTATTCCCCTTTTTCTTGGGATGGGGGTTCATGTGAGTGTTGGATAGCCAAGAGATGGCATTGGTGATGGTGTCTTTAAGTACAAAGGGCTTCTTGAACAACTTACAGAAGTCAACAAAGGTTCCAAAGTGAATGGAGGTACTAGTAACCACTTGCTGTCTGAAAGTGTTTGCCCAGACCAAGGCAGATCCTTTCATCATATAAGAGAGAGCAAAGGCAATTTATTTATTGTTGGTGTCATAGACTGCTTCATTTACTTTGAGGTAGAAATGAACAGTGTTCAGCCATTGGTTGGCATTGTCTGGGGTTACATCAAAGGGTTCGGGGTTACCAAGACAGAGTTCAGTGGGTTTAGAAGTCATGGGGTTATAAGACGGTGGAGGAGGAGGAGTGAAGATTTGTCTGATGAGGGCAATTGGTGTAGGGGAAGGGGGAGTTGGAACGCGAGGGATGGAGAGGGAGGTGGAGAGCTGGTGAGAGAGGTCTAAGGTATCATCGTCCTCCTGTTGGGAGGGGAGAGTGAGGTCTGGGTCAAGGGAGGAGTCTTCATCATTAGATGAAGTTTCAGAGAATTCAGAGGGTTCCTGAGGGGAACGGTTTCAAGGTAGTTCCCAGAGGGACAGAGGGAGTCAGGGTCATTGAGCAATGGTGGAGCGGTACTACAGTGATGGTAGCCATGAAGGGGGAGCTTAGATCTTTTGTTACGCTTGGCCCAGGTAGGGACAAGCATAGCCTCGAAAGACTAGGTTCAAAGACTTTGAGAGATAGCGTGCACTTAATGGTAGCACAAAGTCCAAGGAAGACATTCCACAAGGGAACACAAGGGTTTTGAGGTTTCAATGGTTCAAGGTTTGAAGTGACTGGTCAATAGCCAGAAGGAGCTTGAGACAAGGAAATGGATTCAAGGTGATGATTGAGGAGATCTAAGCTAGAGTACAAGAGGTCAGTATAGTGGGTTTTATATACCTGGTTACAAGACTAAGGGCAGGCATGGTTAGGGCAGGTCATGGAAAGTTATAGAACAGAATGGAAAGTGGAGGAGGTAATCGCTGACAAAGCAAGTGAGATAAGGGATAAGAAGAATAAGCATGGATGAGTCAGCAATAAAAGAAATAATGTCCATATTGAGAGTTGAACTGGTGAGTTTAATACAAGTACAAGTGTAAATTGTAAAGGGAAATTGAGAAAGAAAGTACAAGTCGTAACAGCATGCTCGCCCTCACAGCAACAGAGAACTGGTATATTACTGGTCTCAACATCCGATCCACCTACCTATGTATATGGCAAACTGGACAAAGAACTCTACATGGACTTCCCCAAAGGCTTTATGCCTCCTCATCTCAAAGGGAAGGTCTTGAGATTACTATATGCCCTATATGGCCTTAAACAAGCCAGACTAGCTTGGTGGTGTGAACTCGACAAATCCATGAAAGAACTGGGCTTCACACATCTTAAAACAGATGCTGGCCTATTCATTTATCACAAGGGTGAAGAGCTTGTCCTAGCGATCATCTACATAGACGATGCCATCTTCTGGGGCCCCAACAAACCTTTCATAGACAAGGTTAAGGCTGCATTCATGTAGAAGTGGGACTGTTGTGACTTAGGAGAAACATGCAAATTCCTAAGAATGAACATATGTCGAGATGGTCAAACTATTAAGATAGACCAGTGGAAATACCTCGACAAAGTTATAGAGTGATGCAGTATGACTAACACAAAAATCGCCAACACTCCTCTCCCTCAGGGCTACTATCCAGAGAAGAATGATCTACCTGTCCAACTGGAACTTCGGACACGATTTCAACAGGTCATTGGTTCATTGCTGTATCTTATGATCAGCACAAGATCTGACATTTCATATGTGGTTACCCAACTCACCTGCATGTCTGCCAACCCATCAGAAGAGCACCTTAACAAAGCTCTATACATCTGCCAATACCTTCTTGGTATCTGAGACTACTCCCTCATATACAGCAGAAAAATCAGCAAAGGCACCATCACCTGCACCAATTCTGATTGGGGACAAGACAAAGTCACGTCTCACTTGCAAACAGGTTTCTACCTGAAATTTGTGGATGGTGTGTTCTTGTGGAACTCACACTTACAAAAGACCACCGCTCTGTCTTCTACAGAAGCTGAGTACATGGCCTTGAGCAACTGTACGCACCAGGCTATTTGGATTCATCAAATGATGGAAGAACTCAGCTATCACCTTGGCCCCATCCCCATTTGTGGTGACAATCATGGATCACTCTTTATTGCACAGAACCCAGTCACTGAAAAATGTTTCAAACACATCCAGATCCGCTACCACTTCATACATGATGCTGTGATGCTATGGAAGCAGGTAGAGCTACTCTTTATCCCAGGGACCAACAATCCCGCAGATATGTTCACTAAGAACCTTGGACATGTCAAGTCCAAGGAGTTTCACTCCCAGCTCGGTTTGAAATTCAACTTGCCATCTTAGACTGTGCAGATGTTTCATTTTTACTTTATATTCCTCACTTTTATATCTATGTATCTACCATACTAGACAAGGGGCAGTGTTGAAAGGATGCATACTTACAGTCATGTGACCTTATATCAAGTAAGCATTACAAAGCATATATAAGACTCTGCTGAGTCTGTATATAATATATCTCTCTTGACCAGTATCCACTATCATTTCTGAGAACTCCCCAGCTCAAAGGTAAGTAATCCTAGAGTAGATTCCTAGGTAACCTGTGCAGCAACACCGGTTATCAGCTATTGCAACAAGAAGCACGACATGTTGGTACCTGACTCAGCCATTGATCAGTGTGAGTCATCATATGAAGGGCAGACAGGAAGAAGCAAAAGGCTGCTATGGATAGCTTTCTTGACACAGTAGTCATGGCTCTCATCTGCCATCATGATATTCCTCTTTTCTTCACAAACATAGACACACCAGGCGAGCAGCAGAAGTATAGTATTGCCTTGATCAAGCACTTTTTTCCACTTCTCCCACAAGAAGCCACAGTCACTGTCTTCAATGACATTGGGTGTGTCACTGACTGATTGCTACATCAGGTATGTAATTTCTTTGTTTTCCATAACTTTGCGACTTACACTTTGTTTAGTATGGTATCCTCGATGACAATATTGTATTACAACTGCGCTTTGCCATGACAGCAATGCATATATATGGGCACAAGTGGACTTGCCAACTTGTCTACAATCCATGTCTGGCTGACAGGCTTGGATTGTCCAATGGTGAAGACATGGAATGGCTGTGGTCCTGGCTCATTGAGCTCATAGACATTGATTGTACATCATCAGTAAGTTTATCTTTTTATGTTACACAGTGCATGTCAAACATGATGGTGCCCCAAGCTTCAGCGCCATATCTGGTTGATTGATTGTCAGCTTTCCTCCATTGGCTTCAACATGCATGTGGAAAGAGTTAGGCCCTTGGCTCAAATGCCACATGAAAAAGGACATCAAGGATTAGGGTAATGCTGCCCAAAAAGTCTTACATACATGTGGTACATCAATCCCTGACCTTGAGAAGCAGTGGGCGGTGCAATGCACAGCACAACTCTCTATTAGAGCCCATAAGTTCCCTTCTTGGACTGTATCCATCAACTCATATGCTGTCTTGCAGATACATCTGCAAGACTCAAAAAAGAACTTGATAGTGTACTCGTATTACAAGCTGACCTTGACTCGTCTGAATGTACACTTCAATCTACTTGGGTTGCAATCGAGAACGATGGTTCTCCCAATGATGCACTTGAAGTACTTGACAATCTGGAGCACAGTCAGTCACCCTGCCTTCTTGACAAGATCAAAACACTATATATGTCATTGAATGTTCAGGATTGATACCTGCAGCTGGAAGGCATTCCCTTGGAATTTGTCAGGACTCTTCTATGGCCCACAACCTCAAAATCAACATCTGGAAACGAGTAATTGAAAGTTTCTTTGAATGGGATAAGCTTGATCAGGCTGTCAGTGGAAAAGAGAAGACATTGGGTGAGTACTCTGCAATAACTGTCACTACATATTCTAGATATGAGATCAGGGACCAAACTTCATCAGCAAACCTGGAAAGCTATTGCAAAATGCCAGTCTGCCCTCATGTCTGCCATCAAGAAGTATAACAGATACTGCGAGCAACTCAAAGAACTGAATGATCCTGCATATTCTATTCTGCTACCAACCCCACTGTCTACAAAACTTGCTGACTTATGCAATGACCAAACACTACTTCAGGACGTGTGGATTTCACCCTCCACTGGCGAGATACCCTGATGGCTAGAAGACCTGGATATTTATGATGGGATCCATGCATTACCTAAGCACAAATGTTGCCATGAAGAACAGCGGCGTCTAGGATTAGAAGCAGACAACATGTGCTGGTGGTTCAGCCTAGAATTATTTGCTCTCGAATTTGCCTTATGCCAGCCTGAAAGTAATTAACTACCTCATGATATTGTTAACAATCCATTTCTCAACTCCATTGAGATTCTCTTCTCTATACATTACTGCAGCAACAGCACGAGAAGCAGCTAGAGTTAGAGGAACATTGGCCAACTCCCCTCACATTGTCCAAATGTTATGCCACTCAAAGGGAGCAATGTCCGACTTGTTAATCTGCTCTCTGGGAGTGCATTGTAGAGATCTGTTTATCTCTAGGTTGATATCCACACTTTTCGTGATCTTCCACCATGTCCAATGTCCTCATCCATCCTTCCATCCAGTCCAGAACTTGGTCAGTGTTTGTTCCCTCTTCTCATATAGTCCATGCATAATCTGGTAGTAGTTTGGTAGTAGTCCAATAGTAGTCTGATACAGTCCAGTACCATAGTCTGCTCTAATGACCTGGATTACATCAGTTTCAACACCTGATAGACTGGTCTTTGGAGTAGACCATCTGGACATAGTTAGAACCTTGTCCTTACAGTCTCAGATTTGCCTGGTGACTATCAACTCTGTATCTCTAGTCAGAAATGACAGTTTTCATGTGTTTTCCACATACTCCCATCATCCTTTCATCATTCTATGCAGTCCCATATGTCTGCTATCATTTCCCATCATTCCTAACCTTGTTTCTCATATTTCCGGACTCCTTCTGACCTCCAGACCATCTCCTATCCGTTTCCTAAATTTCTGGACTAACCTCCAGACTATTTCCCTTGACATTCTGAGAATACTCTGACCTTCCCTATAGTCCTCTATAGTTCCCTGGCACTCCCCTGGGTTGAGACATACTCACACCCACCTTTCTGAGATAGTCCTGTTGGCCACCATATAAGGACTTCTTCTACTTTACAGTATCTGTGGCCAACGATCTGCTCTGGCTCCCCCTGATTACATGTTCTCTTCCTCCCTTTGATGACAGTGAAATAAATTATGGTTCTGAAGAGGTGGACCTGGTCACTGAGGTTGTCCCACAAGGTAAGCATGTTCTTCTCAATGATGCCCTCATTGGTGGTGATTATGAGGATGAAGAAGATAGTGAAGACAGCCACAAAGCAGTGCTAATGGCGAAACTCCAATTGAACATGCCTGATATAAGTGAGCCTCTCTCTATCATGATGTTGATGACATGCTTTATTCCTGCAGAATTTAAAAATTGACTATGTGAACATATCATGCAATTGTCCAGATGTTCCAGGAGCCCTCGAAGAGTGCATACAGCCCCCCAAAAATGGTTTCCCCATGTTGATCTTCGAGCTGTCAGCACTCGATATCTTAAGTCGCCCAAATGTACACCTCAATGACATATGTATTAATGGGTGTGCAGTGCTTCTTTATTCACATCATTTGTCTCCTCACTCATGCAACATTGCCATATTCTCAACACATGACCTTCCTCATATTTAGTACAATGTGGATGACAACACCTTGTGGCAGAATATGTCTTGGATAAAGTACTGGAAGAAGTTACTTTGGATTCTACCGATTTATCAGCCTTCAGTGGGTGGTCATTGGGTCATATGCACCATTTACCTCATGCCGCCTGCTTCTCTTTGACAGCTTCACTAAGCAGTGTCCATGGAAAAAGGACATTGAAGTAAGCCTTGTTCCAATCCCCCTACAGCTCACAAATTTGATGTTCTAGACCATTGTGGGTCTTGTCACTCACCTCTCGAAGCTTGCTTCCACCAAGCATGATACACCATGACAAGATATTGGGGGGTGAATGGTAGTGCCAGTATCAGTACATTGGTATGACAATTACTGGTGCTTTATAATACAATGCACTTTCATATGATTCTGGTGTAATCTAATGACATTGACTGTGGCTTATGGGTGCTTGCACAGATTGTAGCAGTATTGAGGGGTGGTGATATTATGGGCCTCAAAGAATCCAACATACATGCATTTAGAACTTACCTTCATATGCTTGTGCTCAGTGTCCCTGTATCATCATATGTGTCATGTCCAGATCACTGACAATACTAGTAGAAGGGCAATTTCCCATTGTGAGCCTGATGCTGCATTTCCTTCCATACACAAAAAAAATAAAGCTAACAAAAAAACAAACATAGAGCTCCTAAAGATATATAGCTCAAAATACTGATCACATTACTTACAGCACTTTGCGAAATGGTAGGTTGAGCCACATGGTTGTACAGTTACTTGTATGAGCACTAGCAACCATAATCATAAAATGTGACTAGTCATCAGAGGAGATGCACCTGGTATCTATGCAGCATGGTGAGCTCTCCTTGGTCTTGACAGTCGCTAACTTTATTGTTGTACTAATTCCTTGCAGTCCCTCCATCTGTTATGGCTGTGCTACCCCACCACTCCCAATTGCCATCAAATGTCTCACAATGATCAAGGGTAAATCTCTCTTGTGTATATTGCAACCTGCAGTTCAAATGCTACCAGCTGAACCAAGCTCAATGGAGATAATCAATGCCTTTAGTCACTCCCATGCTATCCAATCACTCTTGAATAATCAACCATGTGATTTTTACCCTGTAGCTATTGAGTGCCCAGCTGAAATCCATTGATCCAGGTGAGTTCTCAATGGTTACAGATCTGCCCATTTTAATCAAGTACAGGCAAGGGGCCATTTCCTCCCAAGGAGGGTTTAAATCCCCTCGTTGGAAACACACAATAAACTTTGGAACGCCCTAGCATACATGATTATCAAGGGTCTGGAAGTGAACATGCCACCATTGGTGGCAGCCACTGGAAATTGTGACAGTGAATCATCAAGGGTTACATTAGGGTCTTGAGGCAGTCAGTGAAATGTCAGATAATTCACTTGGCAAATATGACCAGTTGTTACATTTGGCTGCCAGAACACACCAGAATGCTACATTGTATGCAAACATGAGATGCTTACTTTTGAAAATGGCTGTGATCCTTGGGCAGATGGACCCCCTTTTTAGTTGATTTGCTTCCTACAAGGATTCCCCCCTAAATGTTGTGGGAGAATCTCAGAACTGGTGCCAAGGATGGTGATTCCAGTGTGATCTTCAGGAAATTCCCAAGGAGGAGTTTGGCCTGGTCACTGGATCAAGTCGTTGCTTCCAAATTGGCCAGAGCAGGTGACTGTATCATTTCCCAAAGCCTGGTGGGCCAAGAATGTGCCTGAGAACAAGTTATCGTTGACACACCTGACTGATGATATAATTGCTGAGGCCAGGGCCTTCTTTTTGGTAAGTAATGGCCATTCATCAGCAAGCATAACTAAACATGTTCAGGAAATGTGGGACACTGCCAATCTGTCCCCCATAGACAAGGCCTGAGGCAGGTGTCTTGCCAGTGTTAGAGACATTGTCAGTATTCTCCTCAGCATTAATTGCCATGAGTTGAATGTGATGAATCAGTTGATGGAGATATCATTGGAGGTGTTGCATGCCCTGAGTGGTCCTCATCCCTGTTGGCAGTAGTGCACATTGATCCCAATATGTATTTAAACTATTGCTTTGCAACAACTGAGTAACACATGAATTGGCTTCAGGATACATGCATGAATTCATGCACCTCATCTCTCATATACCATGCCAGGACTGCCCTGTCACCATCCATCTGCCCTGCACCATACTTGATCATCTTCCCCGACATCACAATAACCATTCCTGGACAATACTGAAGAGTTAGGCCGAGAGTTGGAAGGAAGAGATATAAATTGGAGTAAGTGCTGAAGGTCATCAACAAATACAACCATTGTGATTGGCCAAATCAGTTGACGTGGAAAGGGCTTGCCCAGTTCACCATAAGATAGGCAACATTGTACACTGATGGCCATTGGACCAAAATGGCTGTCATGCCAGTATCGCTGATTTCCTCAGCGAATTCCCCAAGCTTCACCATTGTCTGAAGTCCAGTACAGTACATCTCGGAATGCATGATGGCCAATGCCCCAGACAGTATCACCACTTTGTCTCTTACAGAGGACAGCCATTGTTGGGCAGTTTCCATTGCAGCCAATACTTCAGGGATTGTGGTCCCTCCCTGAATGAGATTGGGGTCTTCAGTTGCTGTCAATAAATGGACATTGATCACATATATGTCTTGTCTGTTGGAATCATGCTGGGAACATGTTGATCACGCCCTTTGTATTGGTGTCCATGTTATATAATGTCTTGCTGGTTCGCCAATTGCCTTTTGCCCCAGTGGTTAACTCAGCATGAAGGGCATGAGCCAGATGGTCGACATTCTTCCAAAGCACCATCTGTACATCTGTATTTCAACATGCTCTACATACTCCATCGAACTATGCACCTGATTCAGAAGATTGACAGCACTGGGGAGATACCATGTGAGAATAATCCTGGACCAATCAACTATAATGGCCAGTTCAGCAATATCCCAGAGTGGGGCAGCGCCAGTTGGTATGGCATCAGAGGCTGGTACAAATGTGCTCTCCATCTTTGCCCTCTCCGAAAGATGGATTACATTGATGTTCTTCAGTATAACTGCTGGGAGGTTTAGTTGAGGATTTTGCATGGCTATATAACTCACTTTGATTCTTGTATGTATGAACCATGATGTTAACCATCCAGTCTGCCTCACAAAGAGTTTCTATGCCAACATTGGCAAGGATTATTGGGCTTTCACTGTTAGTGAGAAGCCCAGTAGCTCAGCAGAACTGCTGAACAATGTGGAAGGCTAGTTTATCTGTGTATGCCAATTCCCAGTGAGAGGGAATTTCTGGTTTACTTTGTAAACCAGCCATGGAGAGCCATCTATTGTAAATGTGTGGTGATTATCTATGTGTTTCAGTTCCATGGTTGCCAAGAATTTATAGACCATAATGATCAGCTCTTTTTAGGTGGTTTGTAGTCTAATGTGTTTGAAGCTCAGATAAGCCTGGGCTGCATTATTGCCAAGGGAGTTGGGCCTGGCTAACTGTCTCAGTGGTGTTTCCAAGGGTCAATGTTTACATGCCCATCAGATTGGCCTGATCAACTCCCTTGGTGATACATAGATGACTCTCAGATGGGTCCAACTTACTCTCTCGGTGAGATACACGTGTCCTCAGATGGGCCTGACCAACTCCCTAGATGATATATGCCTGACTCTTCTATAGGCCTGACCAACTTCCTCAGCGAGGTGCAGATGGCCCTCATATGGGCCTGACAGACTGTTTTAGTGATCTATTCAAGGGCCTGACCTACTCCCTTGGTGGTGCATATCTGAGCCTTTCATGGGCCTGACCTACTCTCTTGGCAATATGCAGGTGGCCCTGACTGACTCTCTTGGTGAGCTATCCAAGGGCCCAACATACTCCCTCAGCAAGGTGCAGATGGCCCTCATGGGTCTGACTGACTGTCTCGGTGATCTATCATCAGCAATTCAGTAAGTGGCTGTACAGCCGTGTACAGTGCTTGACAGCAGTTATAGCATCACAAGTAGGTCCCCTCTGTACAACACTGTCACACGTCTGTCACAGTGTTGTACAGAGTCACAGCACTACAGATTGTCACAGATGTGGATCTGAGTATAGCAATTTGGACCCATAGCTTTTTTTTTCCCCTTGCATATTGATTCACTCAATGTCACAGAAATTCAATATATTTTGTAACTACAAGTACATGATAATAAATGATTTGTAATGGTCGATGTTGTGTCATTCGTCGATGGCAGCCATCATGTCATTTGTTGTTATTGTGGTGGTGGTGATGGTGGTGGTGGTGATGATGGTGGTGGTCATAACATTGCATTGTTGTTGTTGTTATCATTTCAGTGGCATGGGTTGTACCACTGTGCTGTCATCATTGTTGAGGGTGCAGTGGTGGTGGTGATGGTCTCACTTTGTCGTCATTTTGGTGGCACAGATGGTGCCACCATGCCATCATCATTGTCATTGACACAGTGGTTCAGATGGTGGTGGTGGTGTGGCATCATCGTTGCTGTTGTTTTGGTGGCATGGGTGGTGGTGGTGATGGAACAGCATCCTTGTCCTCATCAAGAGTGCAGTGGTGGTGGTCCCACGTCGTCATCACAGTCATGGTGATGGAACAATGTTGTCCATTGTCCATTGTCATTGCCATTTCAGTGGCATAGGTGGTGCCAATGTGCTGCCGTTGTCATTGTCATTTCAGTGGCACGTGCTGCCGTTGTCATTGTCATTTCAGTGGCACGTGTTGTGCCACTGTACTGTTGTTGTCATCACAGTGGTGGTGGTCACGATGTCATGTTGTTGTTGTTGTTGCCATCACAGTGGTGGTGGCAGTCAGCATCATTATCATTGTCATTGCAGTGGTGGTCATGACATCATGTTGCCGTCATCACAATGGTGGTGGTAGTCATGCCATGGTATTGTCATTGTCGCATCATCAGCTGTCATTGTTCCACTGCGGTTTGCAACACTGGTCACATAATAGTACTGTGACAACATCAAAAAAAAAAAAAACTCAAAGTCCTGAGGACTAGGAAGTGGAAGCTAATGGTATTAGGATTACATACTGTAGTTACTACATTAGCCAACAGTGTGACAGCATGACAGATGGCAGTAGCAACTGTCATGCTGGAATCAGCTGTAACCATGCTGTAACTAATGTGACCACTATGGTAATATTACTGTTTTGCTGATGATCCAAGGGCCCAACGTACTCCCTCGGTGGTACACACATGACCCTCAGATGGGCCCAACCTACTCTCTTGGCAATATCCACATGCCCATCAGATGGGCCTGCCTGACTCCCTCAGCAATATGCACATGACCCTTACATGGGCCTGACTGACTCTCTCAGTGAGCTAACCCAGGGCCTGATCTAATCCCTTGGTGACACATGCCTGACCCTTTGATGGGCCTGACCAACTCTCTTAGTGATCTGCAGATGGCCCTTACATAGGCCTGACTGACTCTCTCAGTGATCTATCCAAGGGTTTGCTTGACTCCCTCAGCGATATATAACTGACCCTCAGATGGGCCCAACATACACTCTCGGTAATATACACATGCCTGTCAGATGGGCCTGCCCAACTCCCTTGGCGATATATACCTGACCCTTTGATGGGCCTGATCTACTCCCTTGGCAATATCCACATACCCATCAGATGGGCCTGCCCAACTCCCTTGGTGATATATGCCTGACCCTTTGATGGGCCTGACCTACTCCCTTGGTGATATGCAGATGGCTCTTACATGGGCCTGACTGACTCTCTTGGTGATCTATCCAAGGGCCCGACCTACTCCCTCAGTGGTACATACATGACCCTCAGATGGGCCTGACCTACTCTCTTGGCGATGTCCATATGCCCCTTACATTGGCCTGACCTACTCTCTTGTTGATGTTCATATTTCCCTGAGATCACAGATAGGCCCAACACATCTTCTCAGAGATGTACCTAACATGCCTATATGGGCCCAATGCATGGTGTCAGAGATGTGGATATGACTCTCATATGGGCCCAACATACAGTATGTGTTACGCTTGGCCTGGGTAGGGATGAGCGCAGCCTTGAAAGACTATGTCGAAGGTTCAAAGAGATAGTGTGCACTTAATGGTAGCATGAAGTCCAAGGAAGATGTTCCTCTTTTAGAGTGGGAACAGACTCAATCAAGGGTTCAATGGTTCAAGAGTTCAAGGGTTCAAGGCGACTGGAGTTTAAGCCAAAAGGAGCCAAGACAGATAGATGTGATTCAAGGTCAAAGCTAAGGTACAAGAGTAGGTAACTGGTAACTAGCTCAAGTACAATGAAGGGGGACTAAGTAAATATTGTGTGAGAGAAGTGTAAGTAATAGTCATACAATGGTGTAAGTGAGTCCAGGAACAAGGTATGTATTCCAGTTACAAGGGAATCCAAGTAAGAACATACTTAACAAAGTAACAAAGGCTCAGTAAGAGACTATGGTAGATCTCCTCAAAATGATCAAGTTAGATAAAGACAAGGACAAGAGGAAAGGCATATCCTGTGAGTGGTGGGGTCTGTGGGTTAGGTGGCGATAAGACTCAGTAAAGGGCTATGAGGAGCGGGGGAACGACGAGGAGTTAAAAGGGTGACAATAAGACCCAGAGAAGGGCTATGAGGAGTGGGAACGATGAAGAGCTAAAAGAAAAAGATACAGGGGCAAATTGTAACAGTGACCAGAAATATCTCCACAAGGAAATTACTCCGAGTATGTTCATTAGTTCTGGACTTGATCTGGAGGAATCACAGTACATTGCAATGTCAATTGAAGCATTGTCACAGATCTAACTTTACCTTGCAGGCACCACCTACATGTCAACAGGGCCAAGCTTAGTCTGCACACTATCAACCATCAGGAAGGCATGTTACTCACTTGGAGCAGTGCCCTCAAGCGCAAGATTGATTCATGGGCCAGAGTCCAGCTACTGTACATGTCTATGCTCACTTTTAAAAGGGGTTCTGGATCATCTTCAACACTGCTTCCAGAGGACTTCAAGTTATGGCTTCCTTTGGAGCTATCATCAAGTACACCATGTTCTCTTTTACTCTGCCATTATGAGTGGCAACTATGCCTTGCCCAGGCCCACAATGCACTGGATTCCCTCCATCAAGCACTTCGTTATCGCTTGTATCTGTACAAGTATAAGGATGCAAATCTTCGTGGTCAGGGTGCAAATACCCACACATGAAATTTGCTCAAGAAGGTGGATGCCAGGATAGAAGCTGCATCAGTCCAATATTGGACTGTGTACAATGCGCTGATTACATTAGAACCTCTCATTCAACACTCATCCAATTAGACTTACAGCCCCTTCATGCCCTTCAAGTAGAGGATATCAGAGCAATGACTGACCTACTGAATGGTGAGACAACAGGCAGAAAATCATTATCCTGGATTTGGAAAATACAGGGAGTTGCGACAACAACAACAACAACAGATACAGCAGAAAAGACAATAGCACAAGAAGATAGAGTTTTCCTCTTGTCCCAAATATCTCCCTAAATATTTTTGCAGCTGTTTGTATTGAATGGTGCAAAGCCCATGCATATGCAATGTGTTTGGGTGAGGAAGTCACATTGCTTTCGAAAGAGATGTGCTGAGTCCTCAAGTTCCTTCGCTGGGATGCTTCCCGATGGGAGGGATGGGCAAAAGCAGTTCCACTTGGGGAATCAGCATGGGTGGAGGGCCATGTCACATATGCAATACACCAGGCAGAAATGAAACATGCTCTGTCCAGTCGGTTTGAGGAGAAGTGGACAGAACTTTTGGCTGATCCAAAGGTACATGGTGTTGTATAGTGGCTCAAAAAACTATCCCAATGTTTGCATGTTTTTCACTAAACACAATAACCCCCAATAACCCCTAACCCTCGCCCTAACATATGAGTGTATGAAATAAGGTACTTACTCATGGCTTTCTATGGACCCAAGGGTCAAGTGATTTGAATCAGATTTGATGAAATGGGAGCCATTTCAAAATAACAACTCATTGGGACAGTTTTTAACTTTATACAAGATAGAGTATTTAGTACTTGGTATGACCTCCCTTGGCCTTAATAACTGCTTGAATCCTTCTTTGAATGCTTTCTATCCATTTCTGACATTCCTCCACAGAAATCTTCCCCCACTCTATCACTAACCTATCCCATAACTGATAAACCCCTGTGGGAGCCCTTTCATAACCTGAAAGGTGTCTTTTGAGATGACCCCAAGTGTGTTCAATGGGATTGAGGTCTGGGGACTGAGCAGGCCAATCCAGGAGCTTGATATCTTGCTCCTCAAAC
>JBBPTD010000439.1:0-26449 GCA_038093895.1 Boletus aff. mottiae
CCCGCGGTGGTTGTCTGGCTCGAGAACATGACTGCGGATACAATGCGGGTCGGAAGGAATGGAAGTTGTGTGTGTTAGTGATGGTTGTGATGGTACGAAGGTAAGAAGGATGTGGCCTGAGCGCGCTGGTCGAAGATGAGTTTGAGTCAGTTGTGTCAGCGCCTCTTGTTTTGGTAACAAGTGCCACAGCGGTACCATTGTTTGGCTCAGAGGCCCATGCCAAACAATTTCTCAATATGGATTTACCACAAAATTAATTAATTTTCTGTGACACATGTCACGCTCGATAACAGAATAATGTAATTCGACACCCGTATTAAAGTCCACATCTAATACCAATTAAAAAGCTTCGGGGGTCCATAATGCTACAAACAGCTTCAAAGCAAGTTGCTATTTGCTATTTTCTTGACAAACCTAGTTGTCCCTCCGTCCATTAGGTTGGTACATGTACTGATGTGTCGTGACGCCATGTCCATGTGAAGCAGCCTTCGTTCCGGATCCAGCAGGTGGATTTGGTCGCCGATAATATGCACTTGTATTCCCAGATCTTTCTTGTGGTAGTTGTGGAGTGGTAGTAGAGATGACGGGTGAAGTTGCTACCGCAACGGTAGGCATGGGGTATGGGAAGTTGCGTGATGAAGGAGCTTGTTGCTGAGTCTGGGCATGGCGGATGGCGGGCGACGGCTGTGTAGACGGAACTGGTGTCGAAGGAGCTGGTGACGCGGATGGGTGAGCAGAATTTGATGGAACACTCTGCGACAGTGGCGCAGGCGGGTGCGTGTTCTGCTGCACGGGTGCCGCGGACTGCGGTGGAGGCGGGGCCGAGGTAAGTGTAGGTGGTGGTATCGGATTCTCCGTGCCTGAGGTTGGTGCGCTTCCTGGCGGACGGTCAGAAGATGTCTGACTCTCAGTATCACGCCGACGCTTTGTTCCCCTCGAAGACGACTCTTTCAGACCAAGCGAGGTCGCTTTGATGAGTATCTGGTGCCTATAGAAGGTCAGGTCGTCAGTCAACGCACGGAATTGAGCGTGAAAGAGCAACCTTGTCCGAGAGTTGCCCCACTTTTCACACAATGCATCCCACGCAATCTCTCCATTGGCATTTCGATGTTCTTCGGCCAGCTTTTTCAACTTTTCCGTTTCTTCATCTGACCAAGCGCCTTGGTTTCCAGCACTCCCGGGTATCGGGCCTGCGTGCCCATTCGAGCCAGTAGAAGTGCTGGGGCCAGCTTGCGGCGCTGGAATAGAAGGGTAAAAACTACTGTAACCACTGTAGCCATAGTATGGAGCTGTCGGGTACGCGGGTGCACTATACATTCCCGGAACAAATTGCTGCGGTGTTTGGTGCTGATGTCCCATAGAGACAACAAATGATTGTGGATTCGATATTACGGAGGTTGCTGACTGCGTGGTTGACGGAGGTTTTCCATTCGTCGAGGGTGGAGCTGGCTGCAAAGGTGGTTGTGAGGGCTGAGGTGCGAGAGGGGTATAGCCTGGGATGAATGGGTATGGTACGGGAGGAGGGTGCGCAGTTAGTCGTGCAGGTGAAGCAAGCTGCATAGGGACACATCATTGAGGTGCACACCACCTAAGTTAAAGAGACAGTTACGAGAGTATCACATATTCGTTTTGCCTCGCCGAGCATAGTCAGGGGGTCAACTTTGACGCCTGGTCCCATTTGATAGCATTGAGCAATCACTAATGAAGGCGTAGCTTTCTATACGCGGATGAAAGATTAGCAGTAACTCATACGCGGAACTCACACCCCGGGTTCAACTCACGATAAGCTCTTCGGCGGCACCATAAAACTCGGCACATAAATTTAGAATACGCCATTGAAACTCATAATATTGCTGGTTATGTGGATGCACTTCCCCCGGTGCTGGGGGAGAAGAATACTGGTAAAACCCATGTGTGCTGGTAGTGGGTTTGGCAGCTGCGGCACTCGCGGTTGATGCATCTCTTTCGGCACCGGAACTGCGAATACGCCTGTTTTTTGAACCACGGGGACGACCGGGACGCCGCTTGCGCTCGACATCTTCAGTTGTTGGCAGACCGGATGGTTGAGGCGGAATGGACTGGGCAGGTTCGGCACGCTGCTTCCCCGCTCCATTCACATTGGATGTCTGTTGGGGAGTACGGTTGGATCTGCAAGTTTGGTGAGTCACAATGAATGGTTGGTCACCCATATACGTATAAACACAAATGGAGGACGCCTACTCGTTACCGTCATCATCTTCTCTTTCAAGTTGTTCCTCCACGGCACCCTCATCGTCGCCTTCCTCTTCCTCCTCTTCATATTGAGGCTGGACTATAGGCGGATTGAGCGCATGTGAGAGTGGTTGATAATGCTGAGGATTGTCCATGGAAGCCAAGGAGCTCGAGTAAAATGAGATATGTTCAGGAGCTGATATACTTTGGTATTTTCGCTGGGTGTAACCGAATTTTTCGGGGTGGGTGTTTTGTGTTTTTTGTTGGGGTTTACGGCGGTCACATTGCGCAGTCGGAAAATAAATATTGACCCTCCGGAAGTGTTTATGTAATTTAACTAGGTACCATTTTCGTTATTCGCCATATAATTATTTATATAATCGAATGAATCACTGGCAGGACCCATCATGATTGAAGGCTCTCAGTAACAACGTTTTTGTGAACGTGTATAGTTCTCTCCTGTCCTCCGATTCGCCAAATCTTGGGCACCAATAAGGTTGTCTCGAAACGTACCAACATCACGGCCAGCAACCTGGTTGGCTACTGGACGTTTTCTAGAATCGGATGCCATTTTTGCCATGCACCATCCTTCTGTCCATCTTTTATCGCTGGCAGCGTGCCTTTTCGGAGCCGCGTCCCATCAGACGGTTTTAGCAGACCCGTCCCTTGACGTCACTTTAACGAGTGGAACATTCCGTGGTGTCACCAACTCGAATGGAACTGACGCTTGGCTGGGGATACCTTTTGCTCAACCTCCTATCGGACCTCTTCGGTTCAAAGCGCCTGTACCGATATCTCGGCCATCTCAAGGCATCCAAGACGCTTCACAATTTGGAGACGCCTGTCCCCAACCTCCATCATCAATCCTAGGCGCCAACATGAGTGAAAACTGTCTGTTCTTGAATGTATGTCCTATGGCTCTGGAACGTCTTGTGGAGCAGATACAAGATCAGGTAGGTATGGCGGCCAGCAGGAACTCCCGCAGGGGCACAACTTCCCGTGATGGTTTGGTTTTATGTGTGTCTATTCATCACTTTACTAGATTTTCCTTACCAGTCGGAAATAGGGAGGGGCGTATACTATCAAGTTAGCCTTCACTAGGTGAAGCTTTTCGATCATGGTTCACTGATAGGTCCCGTAAATAGTGCCGCTTCCAATCCCGCGTATAATCCGGGCAGTAAGCGTCCTGTTTGATCTTAACGATGGTTTAATCATCCTCTCTAGGGATAATCAATCAGAGCGTGAAAATGGGGAAACCAATCGTTTTCGTTTCTATGTGGGTTCATAAGCCAATTTTGCACGTCAATATATACTCATCCGTGCAGGAACTATCGGGGAAATACATTTGGCTTCGTGAGAAGTCTACAGCATAGACATGGACACGCTGGAAAGGACTGACGATTCTTGACAGTTGGCGAGTGCCGATGTGCCCCCCGAGGATCTTAACGCTGGTCTTTTGGACCAAAAAGCAGCACTGGTATTCACACAGGAGAACATTGCGCGCTTTGGTGGCGATCCATCCAAGGTATTTGCTCCTTTGCCATGCTTCAGAACACGCTGAACGTGTGATCAAGGTCACAATCTGGGGTCAGGTATGGCTCTCATTCACGACTCCGAGCCCTCTCATGGTGATGCCCGCTTAGTCTGCTGGCGCTGGTAGCGCTGAAGCGCATATATTGTATGGGAATGAACCTGGCTTGTTTCGTGCTGCAATCGCAGATTCGTCCACTGGACCCTTGTAAGTCGATGCTAATTTGAAAGACCTTTACTTGATCGATCTCGTCGTCAGCAAGAACGCCCCGTATACTTGGCAGTATGACAAACCAGGGATGCCATACTCCCGTTTGCTGGCTGCAACAGGCTGTGCTGCGGGACCCAGTTCAGTTTCGTGTTTGCAGCAAGTCCCATACGAGGTACTTTTATGAATTTAGGACCGAGTTGTGGTGACTGAATTATTGTGGAAAGACCCTCCTGAACATTAGCAATGCCATGATCGACGCTACCTTGAATGGGCAATTGTGGGAGCCTTCGATTGGTCCTGCTGGCAGCTTTGCCCCAGAAAGACCCTCAAAGAGGATCCTCGGTGGAAACTATCTCCATGTGCCCTATCTCGGGGGAACCAACGTACGCTGTTTCTAATTGGATATGTTACAATAATACACTAACTGACTCATGCAGGTTAATGAAGGAACGAGATACAGCCAGGCGCTTTACAACCTGAGCTTACCTCCCTCCGAACAGACGTCTGCTTTCAACGACTGGATGTCCAAGCTGGTCGTAGACAATTCGACGCTGACGCCTGACGTCCTTGCGGGCATCGACGCGTTCTATCCCGTCAATGACAACACGTATGGCGGACCGTGGCACACGGGCGACATGCTCTACGACAGGGCCGAATCGTGGTACACGGACGAAATGTATCTCGCACCGAAACGTTTCTTCTTTGAGCACGGCACCTCGTTCCAGCCCATGTGGAGCTATTATTTTACCGAGTTCATCCCGGGAACGTCGCCTGCTCTTGGCGGTGCGTTGTACGCGCATCGAATGGTTGCAGACTCTAATTGAAACGCAAACAACGACAGTGTACCACGCGTCCGAACTATCGTTCATCTTTGGACCGGTTCCTGACACCGCAGAAACTCAATTCGCAGATCAGATGACGGAATACTGGATCAATTTTGTTCATGAGATGAATCCGGGCCGTACGTCCACACTCGTACTACTTTTTTGAGAGCTGTCTCATACCAAGTCCCCCCCCCTCTTAGCTGATTGGCCCCAGTATGACACGTCTTCAAGATACGTGATGCAGTTAATGCGGAACAATATCACGCTCATTCCAGATGGTAAGTCGTGTTGTACGCCTCGTCGCCTCATGCGACGCAACGATGAAGCATTGCGAGTAGACTTTAGCATCGCTAGGACAAACTATCTCAATTTGCCTTCTGTCCTTGCCGCGTTTGAAAAATGAAATCGATCACGCTGACAGATCGAGGGAACCATGTATCCCCACGAGGAGGCGGTCTCGATCTCGATGGCTTTGATATTTTCGTGCCTGCTTGTTCATTCACCTTGGAAGCATCTCTTCCTGTACTTCATGAACGAACACGATCCATCGTTGTGGCATGCACTATCCACTTAATGCTTATATGTCACAAAGAGAAAAACGACCAGTCTGCATGAGCCCCGCCTCACTGTGTCACTCGCAACGACTCCATCCCGAAATCCCCTCCACTCCCTCGATCGAGATCGTTGAAAGGATCTCTCATGCTCCCCGTCTTTGCCCGCCAAAGCTGCGTGTAGAGCGCCTTGACTTTTTGTAGTTCGGCATCTACGGCGGCCGTCTTGGCCGCGAGGGATACAAAGATGGCATTTTGGGTTTGCAAAGTAGAAGATATCACTGGAGAGTGCAGGTCGGTGTGTGAAGATGGACGGGATGATCGGGCTTACCTTGCGGGGTGGCTTGGGATTGCACAGCCGTAGAGGATAACTTGCGTTCTATTTGCTTTGGATTGGTCAGTGAGAGAACGAAACAGCGAATAAAAAATTGTCTTACTTCAATCGTATTCTTGTACCATTGCAACCGCTCTTGCATCTGTTTTGTCACGCGCGTAAAGATACTGTGCGACCGTCATCAGCAACTTCCATCATCGCTCGCACCCCTTCCCTTGGGGCAGGAAATAAACACACTCTAGGGGGAATGATGCGAGATTTTTGAGGTAAATCCCATGCTGTAGGGGGTTCCTGAATCCGTCGATAATGCGGGTTGCAACGATCGTATCTTGAACAGCTTGGTCTGTCTTCTCTTTGATATCTTTTGTGAAGAGAGCATCCGACTGAATGGTCGCAGCGACGCCTAGCAATTCCTAAAAGGTAAGATCATCAAAATTCGTGCACGAGAATAGCAACCAGGTAGGATACCCACCTTGTGCACTTCACGTATGAGATCTTGCCCTTTGGTAGGCTCCAGGCCAAGTTTTCGTTGCTTGAGGTCGTTGCTTATTTGCACGCGACCTTGTATATGGGCACTTTACAAGAATGAGGGAACGCATAGCGACATTACCGTCCATCACTCACTCCAGGCTCTCGAATTTCCTCTTGATCTCCTCAGGCAGGTCGTTGAATTTCGTGGCCTTTGAAAACAGAACTGGTCCAGTGGCTTGAGCGGGTGAAATGCTGACGAGAATGAAAGAACGTTAGTCATTTTGACCGTGACTTTAAAATTACGGACCTCATGGTGCTGTGAGGGAGTGTCAGTTGCCAAGCCGGTGAGACATACGCATCACTTACGATGGCTGTCTTTGTGCACCAAACAAAGTGCCACTTGTGCCGAAACCCATGGCAGGTGTAGTGGTGCTCGCAAACGGACCGATACCGGTCGCCGTGGGCTGGGCTTGAGTGGTAGAACCGAAAAGACCCGTCGTTTGTGTCGTAGTAGCAGCTGGCTGAGTCGTGCTACCAAACAAAGACGTGGTTTGAGGCTGTTGTGTTCCAGTCGCGGGTTGTCCAAACAAGGACGTAGTCAACGTTTGCGGCCCAGTTGGTTGCGTCGTGCTGCCGAATAATGACGTGCTCTGGGGTTGCTGTTGAATTCCCCCGGCAGGCTGACCAAACAGCGAAGCGGAGGGCTGCTGTTGCGTTCCAGTGGCGGGTTGTCCAAACAAAGACGTCGTCTGTTGCGTCCCAGTGGAGGGCTGACCGAACAACGATGTGGTGGGCCTTTGTTGTTGCTGAGTGGTACCTGCTGGCTGTCCAAAGATAGACATGCCAGTCGTTTGCTGGGTACCACTCGCAGCGGGTTGACCAAAGAGCGACGTGGTGGGCTGTTGTTGTTGTGTCCCAGTAGCAGGTTGGCCAAACAATGTCGTGGGTTGCTGCTGCTGCTGAGTACCAGTGGTGGGTTGTCCAAACAATAACGTGGTAGGCTGCTGCTGCTGCTGCTGTTGATGAGTTCCAGCAGCAGGTTGACCAAAAATCGACGTGGCCGTTGTCGGTTGCTGCTGCTGTTGAGTTCCAGCGGCTGGTTGACCAAAAACCGACGTGGTCGTTGTCGCCGGTTGTTGCTGCCGCTGAGTCCCGGTCGTGGGCTGGCCGAACAATAGCGTAGAAGGCTGTTGTTGTGGTTGAGTTCCAGTCGCAGGTTGACCAAAGATTGACGCTGTCGCAGCCTGCTGCTGAGTCCCAGTCGTGGACTGACCAAACAGAGGAGATGGCTGCTGTTGTTGCTGAGCGGTACCACTCGTAGGTTGGCCGTAAATCGGCGTTGGCTGTTGCTGCTGAGTGGTACCCGTCGCTGAAGGCTGTCCGAACATGGCCGTTGGCTGGGTAGCGCTTGCAGGTTGGCCAAACAGCGGAACCTGTTGTTGTCGAGTGCTGCCTTGGGCCCGTCCAAATATCGATGTAGATGACTGCTGTTGTGTCGTCGGGGGTTGTGTCGATGGTGTCGTACTACCCGTCGCCGCGGGCTGTGTGGTATTACCAAAAATTGACCCTGTGGACTTGTTCTGACCGAACAATGGAGACGTCGTCGCTGACGATCCAAGTCTACACATAGATCAGCGCGGACAATGCAACACTCGACCACAAAACGCACCCGTTGAACGACATTGTGGTTGTGATCAAGAACTAACAGTCCAGGGTACTATGAAGGTGACCACGTCACGTGTTCCTCACAAATAGCCCCTGGGGTTGCCAGGACCTTGACAGAATGTGTCCACGCTCGAGGAGGCTCTTCCTCAGCGCTCAGCACCGATTTGCAGCTTGACAGTGATGGATTCAGAGTTACCTGGCTACTCCGAAGCCCCGTCGTCTACCACGGCGGGATCGAGTAGCAACGATGCTCGGACACGCTCAAAACATTCCATATCCCTCCAAGATTCAAAGGGTTTCAAATGGCTGACGCTCACAGTGAGCAGCCGGGCACCCGCGTCCGCCTCTCTCCCCATCTTTTACGAGGGCGACGTCGTCTCTGGCCAAGTCGACCTTGACGTGCTCAAGTCCGAGTCCATCAGAGGCATCTCGATCAAAGTACGTGTTGTCGTTCCCACAGCGCTCTCTTCTCATCAGCGTGTTAGATCACAGCAGGGACAACCCTCGTCGGTCAAGAAGAGCAACTATTCCTCAATGTGGAGACCGATCTATGGACACCCTCCATACCCTTGCCCGACGGCTCGAAACTGACCAAGTTCACAAAGGGAAAATATACCTGGCCTTTCTCCTTTACGCTCCCAGCAGAGGTCGAAGTGGAAGATCAGAAAGCGAAGAAAATGTTTTCTTTACCCACCTCGTTCTCCGAGAGAGCAAGTACAGCATATCTCGATTATAAGCTTATCGTGACCGTCAAACGCGGGTTGCTCAAAGTCAACAACACGTACGAGTGATGTTTCTCGTCTCTTTCTTCATTCATATCCTGAACAACGCACAGTTTGATGACCACTTTTTCCTATGTCCCCGTGACGCGACCAGAGCCATTGTCTGCCATGCTTCAAAAAGCATACAAGGAAAACCTCCCTCTCGTTGGACCCGAAGGTACCCTGTTTGCACTCACAACTGTAAGACCTGGTCCAATCTCTATACAGGTGACCCCGATGGATGGCATACCCTCCCTCCCTCGACTATCCAAGGAAAATTGTTCGACTCGCGCACCGTCGAAGCGACGCTCAGTGTAAGTGGTCACATCTTTCGACATATCAATAAAGCCAATTCTGCTTTCACAGCTGGCTCTTGCGAAACCTGTAAGAACGTTCTTGTTTCCAGATACACTAACGATCTGAACCGACTGTCTCGCAAGCTGACTTATGGCCGAGGAACAATCATACCGCTCTGGCTGACCCTCGTAGGAGACGACGAACAAGCCCTCGACCTCCTCTCAACCCCCAAGGCAATCAAGCTTCTCCTAGTTCGTTCCTTGGCCACCAACGACACCGAGCATCGGACAGACAACTGTTTCTTTGAGAACGTCGCTCGCGCAGTGCTTTGGGCCCCTGAGGATTACAGGGGCCAAGGACAACGCATCTTGCAGGGCGAAGTCGAGGTCAAAGGAAGTCTAAAACCAAGTACCCTATTCCCCAGGTTCACCATCAGCGTGCGTCAGCGATCCTCTCAGAGTGCAGGATCTATTGATTGACATGCCACACAGTATAATCTGGATCTCCATCCGTTTGAAGTAGCTGGTTTCGCTACCGCACCCAAGAACAGCCCCCTCTTCAGTCAAAAAGTGACAATTGCCAACTTCCCTGCACTGGGTATTCCAATACGCTCACGCGCGCCACCAGAGTACGTCCAGGAACAGGGTGGAGATTACAACAAATCATTTGGACTTTTGGAGAATGGAAATCAACGGTTCTACCATCACGGAGGAGGAGGAGGCCTTTGATGAAAGCAATCACAAGTATTTTTTTTTCCTTACAAGATGACCCTCAAAGTCGGGGTCTTTTACCCAACTTGACGGACTTTTATTCACCTGTATTGTCTATTCCCAAGAGGATCGTTTTAACGTCTCCCTTTTTGCCGTTGTGTCTCGGGCACCTACGCCTTCCGTCAACTCATTGTCGGTTTCAGGAGCATGACACGCGATTGACAATGCGACAATGCGCAACAAAGATAAACGTCCGATCTGTATCTTCGTGCACTACAAACTGTCTCCAAGGTTCTGGAGTGTCGGGCTCGCCCTCTACAGTTGCATTCTTGCCCTCAATAGGTCGCACACGGCGGCGCGCCAGAAGTTGGAACGAAGCCACTGACCGAACGCTGACCAGAACGGTGTCTCCTTTGGAAGGCTGCGGATCTTGTAGGAAATGATGATCTTGATGGGAGGTCCTGACGATGGCGCACGAGGGAGTGAGGTGAGGTGCGGAAAAGCGGGCCCAGGAGTTCTGGAAGGTACACCCGTGCATGCAGAGCATGATGAGTGACGCGTGTCAGCGCTTCGGGATGACCTGGGGTACTTGCGAGATCGCTGGAGACAATGTATGTGAGTGGATGCGAGCCGAACTCGCTGACGATGGTGGTGACATGATCGAGGTTACCCCATGCGAGCGGTCTCACGAACACGGTGGAACTCAGGTTGGGTACCTAACCTGAGCTCCATGACCCAAGGCACAGAAACTCACGTACTAAACGATCAGACAACTGATTTCGCGTGAAGTTCAGCATTTACCAGTGGCGGCCAAGTTGTGAGATCTAGACGCGCTCACTGGCAATCGCAGTCGAACTTGAAGTGGCTGAACTAAATGGTCATACTTCGACAATATGTGGCGGCCAACCACCAATGCAGAGCACATGTCTCACTGCGTCCCTCTTCGATCGCGTACGTCCATCATCAATCTCCTCTCGACTGGCAATCAATTGATCCATGTTCGACGGTGATGCTTTCCCATTGTTTGAAACGATCCGCTATTAGGAAGCAGTCCAACTAAAAAGCGGTGGTAGACGTTGACATTATAGCGCAAGGAGTCCAAGAAATTGCGCTTTGGGAGTTAGGGCACCCACTGAACTAGACACGGCCTTAGACTCGCCAGGGGGACATAGGTCTGTCTGCAAGGGTCGTGATATCGAAAAAGAGGTCGCAAATGGTGCATCGTTTGAGCGATCGGTGTGATCGATAAAATTTCTTTATCTAGTGATTTTTTCTTAAAAAGGTGTCAGACGACATAAACTTCGCCATAAACCTGTTCCCCCACGGGTCCAGGAATTCTGTACGCCAAAATGTTTAAATAGAAGTCACCGTATTCTCTCTATCTTCCAGTTCTTCGATCCTACACCTCTAGTCCCTGCCTCCAGGGAGAGCGTCCTCGTTCAAACCTGACCCGTGCATTCTACGAGCCATTTCGAGATCACCCGCATGATCTGTGCCACCCTCTGCCTCAGCTCCCTGGTTTCCACCTACGAATACCATCGCAGACACGGCCGTATCCAGACCAGCAGTCAGTGATTGTGACTCTACGCCGAACCCTGTGTCGACATGAACACGACCACGCGCGTCACGATCGTATAGCTCTCGTATGCTAATGATGAACCGCGGGATGAGGGTGTAAAAGTATATATAAGCAAA
The DNA here is from genome assembly GCA_038093895.1 of Boletus aff. mottiae. NCBI lineage: Eukaryota > Fungi > Basidiomycota > Agaricomycetes > Boletales > Boletaceae > Boletus > Boletus aff. mottiae. The sequence goes on from JBBPTD010000439.1 coordinate 11,261, forward strand.
GCCGCACAGGAAGAGTGAAGCATGGGTGGACGGAATTCCGGCTAGGTTAATCAGATCATTGATTTGGAAAAGTACGTTCCTACAAGTCGGGAAGGTAACATGTTCGTCGTTAGTATTTGCCGATAATCGTCAGGGCATGACCGATAGGCAGGAATGACAGGGGGAGCTTGGGACATACACAAAAAAATAAAGAATTCCGTCGCCCACTAGTAGTTGCATGTAATGGTTTGGCTTCCATTGCTTTGTCGCTTTGTACATCGCAACTGATTGTTTCAGGGTTTGGAATCCCGCGAGAATTATTAGCGTAGAAGCGAGAACCAGTCGTGGGACTATAATAAGCGCGTTAAGTGTTGGTGGAAAGTTAGCGAACGAATCATTGCAAAATGAAAAATCGACAATTTGCACAATTCTAACTGAGAAAAAGTGTGTAGGGTTAGGTGAGGCCGGCTCATTGCATTGATTTTACATACCTGAGGAGTAGGTACCAGGATTGTCGTAGATTCCGTTAAAAACGGCAGTAGTGACCACTTGCACCACCCAAATGAACAGGAGAATATAAAGAATCGTTCTGGATCGATTCCACATTGCGTAAACACGCAGAATCATCACCACTATCATCAAAATCAACTTAGAGGATGACGCGATTACAAGGTGAAGTGGCTCACGATCGGTGGCAGACAGGAACATAAGGAATGCCCAGATAAACACTCGATTCAGAACGATACCTTTGAAATATCCATATCTCGTTTCGACATTGTGAACGACAGTAAATGGGCATGCTTACATCTATTTGACCATTAGAAACCCAGCGTCCACTCCAAAATAATAGAAGGTACATACGCCTATCGGAATCAGATCATTAGTGATGGGTAAGGTGTATAAAAGAAGCAAGAAAACTGACTTCCAGAGGACCAGGGATAAAGATAGTGCCGACTGCGAGTGTATCGGTTGAGATAACGAACCTCATTTAGGGTCATTGGACATACTGAGCGAGACGATCCTGAGAATGGGTCCAGTGTTAACCATGCTCAAAGATACAATTGGTCAATACACCTACATAGCCCAACAAAGACCGATGTAACGGACCTATTAGAACAGTCAGCTCACGAGATAAGGGCCAAACTACCAGAAAGAACTGTACGTACGACAACAAAAATCATGGAGACCAAGGTCCATGGTTTGCACTGTGAGATTACTCAGGATGTTGTACGTGGGTGATAATTGACAACTCCATACCCAAACGTAGTCTACCTTTGTAGATCGTTAGCCACAAAACAGCCGTAAAGTGGAAATTGGATACCTCTCTCGAGAAGTTCAGGACTGCGGTTTGACGTTACAGCGGTAATGAATAAGGAATGCTTGAAAATCACTCACTACAATCATATGCGACAACAGTGACAACAACGACTGGACTGTTGTATCAGAATAATCATTAACGGAATTATGAGTAGCCATACGGGATAGTTCGTTGTTTAGAATGATGAATTCCAAGGCGGACTGTATGTCGGAGGACATGACGTGGAAGGGAAACAGTGACGACTTGGACTCAAAAATTGCCAGTGGGGTCAATGGGTTGTTAATGGTCTTCCGGAGGATATAGGGCAGGCGGCCTATCGTCCACTTATCAGTGCCATGACTCAATAATCAATAGCCACTCCATTAAGATGCGTCACATCTTTACCGTGTAGCGTGGATGCTGTGCTCATGATTCTTTGTATGGGTTCTGTAGCTTCCGATTCTTCTCGTCACCGTGGTGTTTGTGTGATAAAGCATTCGAATAATCAGACAAGTAGTAATACTTCTCCGCTCGTTGTCTTGGCTATTGGTTGCAACACTCGTGTGAGGACGAGGAAAGATGGACCACAGTCGAAGCTTGAACGAGGCTGTATGTTCGTTATGGCGGCGTTCATTCGGAGCTTGGTCGGATCACTTCCTGTGCAAAGAAGCCTTTAGATAATTAAGTAAATCCGCGGTGACCTTGAACACTGCATCCCCTACTGTGCCATTGATCTCAAGGCAAGTACTCTCAAGGCAAGTACTATAGAGGAACTGCATGTTTTTGCTATTTCAATACATTCCTGGATCAACTTGAAGTTAGTTATCTAGTACTCCATCCAGGAGGTGAAGATCAAGTTACAAGACAGTCTTCTGGCTCGCCTCGTGTCTCGAATGGAAGTCTGCCTCATGGTGATGATAGCGACATCATTTTGATCGCTCGTCCTCGATTTGAGACCGCATCGTCGTTGCAATTTTTTCGAGCTGTCCAATCTACAAGCGACTATCAATGCTTGCGTAATGGCAAAGAGAGAAAAGGCGCACAGCATACAATCGACTTGCACTCCCCACCACGACTCTGATCCTACCCCACCCATCTGATCCAACTCCTGAACAACACCGATTGCCGCCTCCTGCGCACCATCTTTGATACGACCCATAGGGCGCCAATATAAACGATCGATGAGGGTTACACGATGAGATGGACCATCACAAGTACCCGTGCCTGTGCCTGCATCCGTGACTGGAACCTGGCAGTTGCAACCACCATCGCTGCATTTACACATTGTTGAAGAAACGCATTCAACGTCCCAAAGCGTGAAACGCAGGTGATTGATTGATTGCGTGGTCTGGAAACAAATCCTTAGTTAGAAAGCAGGATAAGAAATAAGAGGGCGTACCTCTAGCAAGCGACGCGGCCACAACCCTGCCTCGTCAAGCAACACTGATGACCCATCCTGCATAAAGTCAGGAGTCGAATCATTGACAAGGTGCCAGACCACGTTCCTCGCCTACGAGACAAACCCGCGTGTCGGAATACGAGGCAAGGCGGAGTAAGGGAAGAAGTGGTTGTCACTAATTGACCTCATCCATGACGAGCGATTGAGAAGACCCAAAGTTTGCCCAGCGCACTGAACCACCGATCGAGCGCATACGTTGCCCAAAAGGCCCGTACACTCTCCTCTGCATCGAGATCAACACCGCATCCGTACCATTTCGTTGATATGAAAAGACCGAGATGGATGAAACGTGCTATAAGCGAAGCTCGGATCAGTGCGCCATTTACGCCAGGTGAACTACCACCCACCTTCTTGCCCAACGTGGATCAATTCGAGATTGTCTATGCCACTCAGGAAATGGTGGTACGGGGCAGATATGGGATAGATCCACGTGCCTGCGGGGGTCGCTCCAATGGAACTCTGCCCGGGGTTGGCGCTTCCTTCATCGGTCCTCTTGATGACTCACTTGCACGGGAGCCACTGTGAACGTCCTGTCAGCGTTGTCGCCATCGGCCACGAGCTTGAGTAGTAGAGCTTGAACGCGTTGGCGTTTGTACCGTCGTTGAATTGATCTTTATCAAGACGGGAAAGGGCAAACCGAGGGTACGTAGATTTGCACATGGTGCCAAAAAAATATCAAGATCTTAACCGGACTGCTGAGGAATGAACGACCTCGATCCCTGGTTGGTGGAACTTGGACGGATAGACGAACAGCGGTCGAGCGACACAATGCGCAGCCTAGCGCCTAGGAAAGCTGTTGTCGAAGAAGATGTTCGCGAGAGAATGAGGGAGGGCCACACTAGTCGACTGTATTGTCTTGTCGCCCAAGTTGAACCCTGAGAAATGCCCAAGAATGTGGTTCATGGGATCAAGAATTAAATCCTCCACGCGGACAGCTTGAGACCGGATGAATTCAAAGCGAGGTACGCAAAATGGACGAGTCGATTTTCATGACTCGCGGATAGGGTTGGGACCTCGTCTTCTCGCTTAAAAGGACGAAGGAGAGGTGCTGTCTGGGGGAAGCTGGCACGTGAGAGGTGTAACGAAGGATGAAGACGGAGTTGGAACGTGCTCGCGGACAGCGTAGAATATCAGAATTCTTGCGGTCGTTGCCAATGCGATAGCGAATGCTTACACACTCACATCGCCTCGCATTTGTTTGTTGAACTCAACTGCGGTCCATCTCTCCTTGTTGTAATACCCGAGTGCTGCAGGCAAATTACACCACGTCCGACTCTAAGTCGGAGCGATTTCCCTCGGTCGAGGTGTGTAGTCCGAGGTTGTGCTGCAAGAGGGGACAGAGATCGGTGGCAAACATCCCAGCTCGATCACACTGAGAGGCTCGTGCGGGTCGTCCACAAACGGCGGGTCGAAATCACATACTGTAGGCATCTGTAACCTTGCCGTCGACGGTGGATACGCAGCTTCCCTATAGACAGTGTGTGCGTGCTGAGAGGACGGGTTGATCTGGTCCTTGAAGCGAAAGGAAAAGTGAAGAGGTATTCACAGATTGCTTCTCGTTGTGCCTCCATGGCGAATACATCTTGGTCGTGGTCTCCTTGCAAAGGACGTCTGAAGGCTTTTGTTGTGAAGTGGTCAAAGTGATGGAAGACTTTGGCGGAAAAAAGACTCCGACTTGCATCGTGCTGGCAGTCAACAATGAGCTCGAGCCTCCATGTCCCGAACGACCTAGAGGAACAAGACATTGGCCTGTACTATCATTCTCGCAGAAGCTCTCCGGCCATCTCTGACAGCGATGTCTCTTCCTCGATGTCTCGCCCTGTCTCTCAGTTGCAACTCGACACGCCTGGAGAAATACACATTCAGCCATACACCATGCAGGGCTCGTTAAAGTCACCCTCGCTCTCGCAAGTCACCGATGTACAGCAACACAGACGACTCTCTGCACAACAATCCATCTTACGGTCGAGAACATTGTCCCACCTCCCGTCAACCGTGAGCACAGAGGACGACTCTCCATCATTCACGTTCGCGACGGAAAAGGTGCTAAAGATGCGAGAATGGGTACTTGCCTTTGTCGTCGGTAAGCTAGACACTGCTTCTCAACCAAGGATTATCGAGCGTTTTTCGCATCCAGTTCAGTTCGACCTCGATCTCGGACCGGTCGTGCGAGCAGTACACCCTCCGATGTATCTGTCCTCTTCCGAGAAGGAAAACATGTCTGTCTTTTATGACCGTATTTTGCGTCAGACTGACAGGCTTTTCAAGCGCGTTCTCCTCGTTCCCCGACTCGTTGCAATTTGAACAAGGATCGGAAGTGCATTCGTTTAGGATCCGTGTATATCCTGAAGCACTCGTTGAAGGCGTTGATGAAACACGGCGTCCTCAGCCCTTGGATGGATTCATGTATGGATTCTCACATTTCCGCCAAAAGAGGGACCCGACGTCGAAGCGTGGCTATCAACAGGTGACGTTTGAAGATGATATGGGAGCTGCCACGGGGGAATTGACGAGATCGTGATAGTCTTCGTTGGTACTCCTGACCCACCACCAATACCCGGCGCTGTACACCCCCATGATCTCCCAGCTCGGTTCGCTTTTCCATGCTCACGGCGTCCCGATGCTCGAGACAGCATGCCACAACATCGCAAGTTGGTACGTCGACTCTTTCTCGTGTCCTCGGTCACACATGCTGAGCCCTCAGACGTCAAAGAAAGGCAAACCCCATCACCAGGCTCGACTATCGAACTCGGCTTCTTGGGTTCAGTGCTGCATGTCGAGCTGCCCCTTACTCCCGACAGCCAACAACTCACAGAGACTACTACGTTTGAAGAGCAGTTCAATCCAGCCGTACACGTCAGTATCCCCTCTACCGGCCTTTCTGATGGCCCGTTGACCATGAATGCGCAGCTCCTCGCTTCTTCCGGACCATTTAACCCGCCACCAATACGGCTCTTCGAGGCGTCGTTGGCACACCTATGGTCGTTGTGGGAATGTCTGGTGCTGTGTGAGCCGATTCTGGTCTTTGGACCATCGCCCACGATGACAAGCCAGGCTATTTGGTGGCTCCGTGACCTCGTGCGTCCGGTAGGTCATCTCATCGTGTTGCACTACCAACACGTAACGACCTGCGCAGATCCCGCTTGCCGCAGATATTCGTCCATATTTCACGATCCACGACAAGGATCACTCTTTATTGGTAAACAAGGCGCCTCCCAAGGCAGGGCTGCTCATTGGTGTCACAAATCCCATTTTCGAAAAATCGTGTGCGCACTGGCCACATGTGCTGAGTGTGGGACGAAAGTCACCGTGAGTGCGAGCTGCCTCGATTAATGTTTATAATGCATTTGAGATTATTATCAGGGCGCGCACGGGAACCAACACCGCTGTCACTGGTCCCTCTCCCGGATGGACGACAAAGACGCACAGGCGACACATTTCCAAGGACCGGCAGCTGCTCAAAACTCTTGAGAAAGCCTGTGCTGGTCACGAGAAAGAGCGTACGTAACAACGCACGTTCAACAGACGACATATTGACGACGCGACGGACAGAAATCCGAGCCTCGCTCGCCATGCGCCGACACTTTTGTGCGCGGACAAACGCGATGCTCATCCCACTCAATCGGTACCTGAACACACTCATGCCATCCCCTTCGGAGCGTAACACGGGCAAGGCCCGATTGAAGCCATTCAGCTCGAACGACTTTTTGGCGTCACTCAAGAAGAGTCCGTCGGCGCTGCCGTTCAAGTCGTCGTCGAGACAAAAGGAGTTTTATGACAAATGGCTACGGTCCCCGGCGTTTGGGTTGTGGTTGGCACGTCAGGAGGAAGTGATTGGAGCGCTGCTTCGCGACAGGACATGACATTATGTAGCTTACTTGTGCCACAGCAACTAAATAGAGACAAACAAAGCGCAGTTCATACAGCGCCTTTGAAACCAAATCGTTAGCCTTGTCCGCTTCCTCTCTGCATCGACGTCAACCCGCCTCGAAACTTGTTGTTCTCCTCCTCCTCCTCGCGACAGAACGTGTCTTTACCGAGTCTACCTACGAAACTGTATAAACCAACGGACGGAAAAGTCCCGCTAAATCACAGTCACTGTATCCATATTTAATCATGTAAGAAGCCCCTCCATCCTCTGTGTCGCTGATCCTGTAGCGCGCGGAACCACCCTTTATTAATTCTCTGTGTATGCGCTGGGCTCATTCCTCTGTCCATTGTCGTTGTCTTGTCGCCCCCTTTCTTGTGCCCTGTTGCCTATCATCATGTGCACGTCGGTACTCAACCAATCCTGTCATTTCTGTCTTCTCTAGTGCAAAACAAGTGTTTAACTTGTGCTCGCGCGAACATTTGCTACTGAGTCATGCCTGAGGACGATTTTGACATTTATGGCGAAGACGACGGTTTCGTGACGAGCAAGACGGAGCAGGTAGGTGCCACCCTCAAGCGCATATATGCACCGTTTTGCTGACGTATGGGTGGAATTGGGTGTCGTGATCGTGACATGTAAAGGACGACGACTTTCAAGACGAAGTACAGGTGGAAGAGCCCGTCGAAGCCGTGAGCACCCCTGTCGAACCTGCAACAGGCGAAAAGCGACCTCGAACCGACGAAGACGAAGAAGCAAAGCACGCCAACGTGCCATCCTTGATCGAACCCTCACGTGCGCATTCCGCCACCGGCAACCCAATCACAAGTCAAGCAGGACACGCCAAGTCTGAACCAGCAGGACAAGACATCGCCATGAACGGGAGCTATCACTCAAACGGTGGACATGGCGGCGGTGGCGGCGGCGGAAACGTGGACCCGTCGATGACGGGTTATGATGCGTTGTACATTGGGGATCTACAATGGGTCCGTTCTTTATCTTGTCAATTAGTTTTACGCGTGCAATCTGTTCTGAGTTTGTTTTTATCGTCCATGTTTTGTTTTGCAGTGGACGACGGACGAGGACTTGCGTCAAGTCGCTCTGAATGTCGGGGTTGCGATTGATCACCGGGATATGACGTTTTCGGAACATAAAGTAAATGGCAAGAGCAAGGGGTGAGCGTACACAAGACTAGGATCGTCGTCGCCGATCTGACGGTTGGTATTTACAGCGTCGCCTATGTAGAATGTGGAAGCTATGAAAGTGCCAATGCACTCAAGACGTGGTTGGACAACAAGTGCGTCGTTTCTCTCGTCTATTATTGTGATGACGAACCAGCTCCTCTCCAGTGACTTTCAAAATAGACGTGCAACCGCGACATTTACGGCGTCCTCACAAGGGAATCCCTTTAGAACGCTTCCCAAAGGTAAGCAAGGTACATATATGCGTGTCAAATTTACATGTTGACGACCCTATTTGACAGAGCCCCCGCCACGCGAACAACGGCAGCAAGGTGGAGCAATCCAAACCGGGGGCGGGTCCATGGGTCGTGGCGGTGGTGGCGGCGGTGGCGGCTACCGTGGGGGTGGTTCCCAAATGGGCGGCGGCATGATGGGCGGCGGTATGCAACGCGGGGGCATGATGGGCGGTGGCATGATGCGAGGCAACGCTGCCATGCCGAACATGATGGGCAACATGGGACCCATGGGCATGGCTGGCATGGGCATGATGAACGCGATGACCATGGGCAACATGGGTATGGGCGGGTTCGGCGGCGGCGGCGGCGGGATGGGCACCGGGTTCGTGGGCGGTGGACGGGGCGGGATGATCCCCCAGGGACCGCGTGGTGGGGGTGGCATGATGGGCGGGGGACGCGGTGGCATGGGTATGAGCTTTTAGTTGGTCTTTTCGTCCTCACACTGTGTTTCTTACAAGTCTTTCTTGATGTATTTTTCGTTTATAGGTATGGGAATGATGGCCGGTGGTGGACGCGGCGGGTATGGCATGCAAGGACACTTCAACCCAGCGTTCATGCAGGGACAGGGCGGGCAGTATCCTCAAGCAAAACGTTTCCGAACCGACGATGGGTGCTAGAACGATTTCCTCCCCGAGCCCGACGTTGACCTGGTTTACCCTTTTCTTTTCTTTTCTTTTCTTCCTTTTTCCCTTTTTCCTTGTCCCTTGTCACATACACGTACACGTATAGATTCGCTATTCGTCTTACTTACATAAAAGTTCTGGTCAGTCGATCGCTCTCCCATGTCTCTTCTTTTTTTTCTTACATACATTGTTCGTATCTATTCATGTAATTTTATCGTACTTTGCTGGCCTGGCCTGTTTTCCTGTTGCGCCTGGGTGACGTTTTATAATGCAAGTAATTGTGACAAGAGCGGTATGCGAATACAGTGGGGATCTGTACAAAAAACGTATCGAGAAAAAGAACAAGAGTAAAGAAGAAAACGCAGAGAAACAAGTGGCATAGATAGGATATGTTTATGTTTAAGCTGACTGACGTTGGTGATGATGGCGCGTTATGCATGGGGTTGATGGGGTGGGCTTTGTGTGTGCATCCAATTCTCGAGGGGATAAAAAAACGTGTTGTTGGGTGAATGGCATGCGTTGATCCTTGGTACCTGGTCACATCTAGATGAATTCAAGAACACGAGACGAAAAAGAAAACAGGAACAGGTGAAGAAAGTCTCGAGTCCGCGTCATCCAATCGGTCCAATGGAGGGTAGGTTGGTGGGGGCATCTTTAGAATAGCAGGACAAAAACACGGCGAACAAGGAACAGCGTGGGTATGGTATGACGCTGACCCGTGCAGGGATGGCAAAATGCAAATGCAGCAGATGGGTGTGGACGATTCAAGAGCAGCGTAGGGGGAAGCATCACATGCACTGTCTCTCGCGGATCTCGCGTTCGCGCTTTCGTCTTCGCTTCTCTTCTTCGTAGCGTTTCTCCTCTTCCAGGGCGATCTCGTCTTCGCGCTTGGCGAGCCGGGTACTGTGGGTTGCGTATGAGCGATCACTCCATGCCGGAAAGGAAACGTCAAGACTAACCTCCGCAGCTCTTCCTGCATCACCATGCTCGCGTCCACTTCCATATCCTCATCATCGCTCAACACGTCCCGCGCGACATACGAACTCCGATCCTTGCCGAATAACTTCCAAATTTCAGCGCTGAGCGCATTCTCAGGTTCAGATGCACGTCGCTTCGGTGGAAGGGGCGACGCTGAGAGAGAAGGCGAGCGTGGTCGCTTCTTGGGTAGTATTCCTCCCGATCGAGGAGGGGCACCACCCGGTACAGATCCCGATTTGACAGCGTGCGATTTAGGGACTGGACTCTTGGACTGCGAAGACTTGACCTTGGGAATCATTGACGAGGATGTCTGGGTGCTCAGAGCAGGCCTAGGTTGTAAAAACGGCTTGGTCCCATATGGGTTGGATGGCATTTTGCCATTGGCAGTTAAAGGCTGCGGCTTGACCGGTGGTTGTGACGTGGCCTCTGCATCACCACGACGGTTGGGAATCACGACAGGAGAAACATGTACCGGGAAAAAAAGCACTCACTTGAGCCCGCTGGTCTTGGTGAATTGGCACCTGAGGACGACCCAGACGCCAGCGAGGCGCTCGACCCTGCACTAGGGACAGAAACGGGCTCCTTCTTCTTCGCCTTTCCGAACCAGTCGTTGAACTCGCGGGCATCGTCCCCATCGAGGGTTGCATTCTTGACTTTCGCCCTGTCCTGCAGAATTTCGTCGATCGTCCTCGTGTCCCGTTTGTTCACATTGAGCCTAGTCAGCGTGTTGGGCAACGCAGCAAGGCGCGCCTTGACCGACTGTGAGGAGGCGCCAGAATCGGAGGCAGGTGCTGAAGGCGCATCAATCGCCCCGCCTGGGAGGCGTCGGCCGGCCTTGCTATACCCGGCTCGTTTGAGCTGATACGTGCGCCGCATCTCCGCCTCCACCCTCCGCTGCCGTTTCTCCTCCCTCGTCAACGCCATCGCAGGCGACCCAGACTCCAACTCGTCATCGGCATCCTCCCCGCCCACTCGCCGTCTCCGCACATCCTCCCTGATCCCCGAGTGTGATGTAGGCCACTTCGGGCCCAGCTGCTTCGCCTTCTTGGGTCCGTAGAGCAACGCATTCCGGGCTTCCTCCTCACGCCGAGTCTGCTCTGCCTCTCGTCGGGCCCGCTCGGCCTCCTGCTTTACCTCGAGCTCTTGTTGTCTCTTCTGGTCTTCGAGCCGTTTTTGGCGGAGCTTTGCTTCTTCCTCGCGGGCCTTGCGTGCGATTTCTTCTTGTTTCTTGCGTCTGAGCTCCTCGTTGCGTTGGCGCTGGTCGAGCGCTGTCTGGACTGCGCTCTGGGCTTCCTTTGTCTGTGAGGCGCTGAGCGCCATGAGAGCGGCGAAGGCAGACATGGTGGAGGAAAGAGAGATGGATAGGCTGTGGTGTCCTGGCGTGGACGGGGTTAGCAACGTCGAAACAGATGAAGCGATGAGAGTAAAATATATGTTTCGTCCAAGCAAGCCAGGTCGGACTGCCACCTGGGCCACTGCGGCGGTGCACACCACCACCCTGGATTTGTCAGCGTTATGATAGTACAACGACTACATCTGTAGAAAATCCTCCTCTTCCTCTACAAGTTTATCTAGAAAATGAAAGAAGGACGCCCCAGGAAATCCAACAATGTTGTTGTAATCCCCATCGATTTTACGAACGAGAATACTGCCGAGACCCTTGTATTGTGTTGCAGGTTACGGTGGCGCGGTGGACAATGAACATCACGGATCACGGATGGAATCAAAGGAGATCAAGGCGTACCTGCACCGCAAACCCACCTGCCCTGTCATACCCTTCGCCGTTTTCCACGTACGCTTCAAGGACACGCAGAGGGCTGTCCGCAAAATACACGAGCGTCCGCTCGTCCATCTCCCTATTCATTTGATCGTGAACAAATCTCGACACCCCAGAAGGCACTCACCTCGTCGCATACCCAGGTGCAGTAAGCACAGGGTACACTAGAAACGGAGATAAACAATAAGCATCGTCAGCCACTCCGATGGGATGTGATGATGCTCACCCAACGACACCCCTGTCACGACCTCACACACATTCCCATTCAAATCCTGCAACATGCGCAAATGATCCGCTTTCGAATTCGGCTTTTCCAACAATTCTTGTCGTATGCCGGATTCCATCTCGAGCGTTGTCGATGGTAGCGCATGCGTGAACACGACCGTATCCGCTATACGTGTGTGCGTACCGTGAGTCTCGACATCGAGTGCGACAGTGAGAAACAAGGCGCACCGCCGATAACGAGATCGGGAGCGTCGTCTGGGTTCTCGGTCTGTCGCAACGTCACCGATTGTCGTCATCCGACGAGGAATGGACGTACCACGAGGCTCTCGTACACTTTCACCGCCTTGTGCATCGCTGTGGAAACGGGGTATTCATGGATCTGCTCAAACGAAGACAGGGGCAGGTTCTCTTCGAACGTCGAGGGGACAATCTCTGGTGCGAGACCCTGGTGGAATCAGATGAGATGACAACGTGTGAGATAATACACTCACCAGCTTCCGAAGAATATCGCTCCGTCGTGGGCTGGCAGAGGCAAGCACGACTCGCTTATTCCTGAGTTGTTTGATCCCTGGTGTGTTCAGCGCATTCGCAAGGACCGCGTTGTGGGATGCCATCGCGTCAGTGAAAGGAGGTGGCAACTTTAGGAACTTGCAATGCGGATTTGCCCACACCTCGACTTCACTCAACGGACGTTCAAGTTAACAAGATCTGCTCAGTCTCATTGACAGGTAACTCTACACTACGAGAGAAGCGTCCAACCTCAATCATCCTTCCTTGCAGACTTGGGTGGTGGCGGAGGAACCAACAGCGTAGCGGGCACCGACCCCATGAACGGCGATGGGGGTAATGGTATCCCTGCAGCTCCAGAACCATCACCACTCACGCTCCTCATGCCCGTCTGTCCGCTCATCATACTCGGCGTCCTCATTTGCCCACCCACCAAACTCGGTGTTCGAGAGTGCGAAAATGTTGGCGCGCCAAGTCCAAGTCCAACCCCTGGCGTCGGTGGTACCGAGTTAGGACCAAACGTTGTCGATGCTGCAGATGTAGAAGATGGTGGTGGTGGCACCGCTGGGGTTGTTGGAGGGTATGGTGTGTATGGGTATGGACTCGGCGAGGGGCCGAACCCTCCCGGGACCGGGGTCGCCGAGTATGGCGTTCCCGCACCCTCGACGACCCATCCGTTACCCTGTCGCACGACGCGTCCGGTATTTGCAGTGGTACGATGGTGGAGTTGTGCACCCGCCCATTTGCGTTTAACGCTGGTCGATTCAGCGGCAACAATTCCTGGGGTCGAGTCTGCGCCGGAAACTGCTTCGATTGTACGGACCGTGATGCGGAGGAAATACGAAGCACAGGTGAAGACACCACCAATGACCCCAACACATCTGATATACTTGTCTAGTGCTTTGTCGTCGGAAATGGTAGCCTGTACATACCTTATAAAAAATTGAACAAAAGAGGTCGTGCGTTGGTGGATTGTAATAACCATCGGATCCAGGTCGAACTTGAAGAATATACCAGGGGTGCTTTTGTCTTCATTTAGTTTGCGAGTGTAGTGCGTGACGCTGTATTGATTCGTGTGGAGAGGCTTGGTGCGCGGCGCAACGTAGGTTGTAGGAACCACATGGAGATAATACTGGTATGCCATGAACGCTGTCAGTACGCAAAGTAAGTCACTTGCACGAACAAGCCAATATTGAAAACGTACGCTCATTGGCAAGTTCGAACGAGTAGTCGAGTGGCTGAACAATGTCAGGGAAATACGGCCCGAATGAAAACTCGGTAATGACATGAGAGAGGTTCATTTCTACAACAGCATGGTTAAAATGAGAGAGTGACGTCACCAGAAGCAGACATACTGTCGTGAGGTACGTGAACGGCACTCGAGTATCCGTGTCCGAGTGTCGTAACATGCAGATTGGCTAGCAAATCAGACGACTGAGAACAACATACGAACGCGCAATGATGCGTACTGACCAGTAACTTTCTTGACACGAAGGGTACCATAGATTCTACAAGCATCACCGTCTGCATTGTGGTTGTATGTCGGACGGTAGTCAGGTTGGCCACGTGTGAAGAATGACAACAATCCGCGCGACTTTCTTGACTGGGCAACAGCCTGACGAGCGGAGAGAGCCTGAGCATGCTCTCTATGAATGAAAGCGCCGTGTAAGTGCTGTTCATGCAATGGGGTTGGGGACGCACTTTAGAGTGGTAGCTTGTCCAATATCAAATACAGTCTGTAAGGATTGATGAGACGTGGCATAACGGACGAAACCTAGATACGTACGCCATCGCGATGGAATCCTTTGCTTAAGAACAGACGATCGCCAACCGCGTCGCGCAAGTCCACGCTGAGATCTATGTCATATAGGGGTGAATACTTGCAACAAAGAATGCTCTCTCCTAAATATACATACACGAACAGGGAGTGTTCACGACCATGTCCACGTTGACGTTCATATGACTGGTCTTCTGAGTATCGACACTGAACTCGTAATCGGGCCAACCCCAGACATATTCTGCGAGGTCATTCAAGACAAGGAGAATAGCGAGAAAAATGACAAAAAGAGTGAAGAAACCGCGTGATTCGGAACGAGCTTTGTATGTAGAAGGAAGTTTTGGGAATGCATCGAAGCGCGCGAGCCCGGGGATGGCACTGTCGAGCTTGTCGAGCAAAGACTTTTCACTGGTCCGTGCTGCAGACATTGGTAGAGAAAAAAAAGACCGAGTCAAAGGGCGGCCGAGAGTGAAGTATGTGTGGTCTGTGTACGTGTCAAACTCAATTGCAAGGCAAGACCCCGGAGACCCTCAACTCGTTGATTACGCAATACTCCGCAACTTTCTCCTCGCCGTTGGACACGATGAGCACCACACAAGATGCCATCGACCTCACGACTCCCCCGTCTGTATTACACTCACTCCCTGCACCGTCCACTTACCGCAACCCACGTCGTCATCGCACCGCGTCACCAGTACGCGATGGCGCTCCAAGTGGCTCTAGGCAGAAGCGAAGGCGGTTAGAACTGGGTTTCGGTTTCGAACGCGCCGCAACAGAACCAAGCGGCGACGTTGACCAGCCTCAGTCGGAAGCGCTCCAACCACCTCCAGCAAATACCAACCAGCCCAGCACCGTTCTCGCCCAAATCTCGACTTGGGACATACCCCCAGACGTGGTGTCCGACAACACACCTCATTCAACAGGCGAAGAATCTCCAAAACCACCTCCGAGTCCCACTCACGTCGACCAACCGGTCCAACCCAGCGCCTCTGTTCTCATCGAACTCTCCGACTCGGATGATCCAATAGTCGTATCCCGGAAAGCGGACCGGAGTTCCTCCCCCATTGTCGAGCCGACTTCTCCTTCTCGAGCACCTCCCTCGACCTCCACTGCGGTGGCCACGTCCAGTAATCCAATACCAGAACCTCTCTCGACATATACGTGTCCTATCTGTTTCTCCTCTCCGACCAACGCAACTCTGACTCCGTGTGGACACATATGT